>JAODAL010021450.1:0-67050 GCA_025379985.1 Phyllomedusa bahiana | reverse complement strand
AGCAGAAATTGGTACAAAAGCTGTTGGAAGTATAAAGGAATGACCTCTTCTTCTCCATTTTCCTGGGTCCATTTCTGGCCTTATTTGAAAACCTGCATAAAAAATTGCAGTATAATTTTCCAGAAAATGTGCTCTTTATTAATCCCATAGGCTTTAAATGGAGAAGTGCACATGTTTGAACGTTACTTCGTTCAAACAGAGTAAGGAAGTGTAACCTCCAGTGCGCAAACATTTTATCCAGTGTAACCCTTTTAATCACGATTTGAGATTTTCTTTCCTTTTTTAAAAAAAAAAAAAAAAAAGACTTTGCTCATTCATGTTTATTACATTGTCAGTCATTACTGTGAATGACTAGCATATGTTACAACACATACCTTTTCAGTGCAATTAAAATGTATCACTGCAGCATTACCTGGTGAAAACAAGTTATCGTTGGCAGATTCAAGAAGCAGGAGCCGCAGTGATCAACTGTATGCAGGTTGTATTTGCGATTGGGTACATGGCTATGAAATACAATCATTTTACATGTGTCACTTGTAAAAACTATATAGCTAATTACCAAAACTGCACCAAATCACGGTAAAAGTGCACAAACCTTTATTCTGTGGGTAGTTTTGATGCAGTTTTACCCCAACACAACCACACCAAGTGAATACACCTTAGGTCTTAAATAGTACACCTAATCATTGTGGTACAGCAGTGCTTACGTTCCTTTTCGCTTTACCAAACATATTTTTTTTTTTTTTTTTAATCAGATTCAGTGAAGCTTTTGAAAATCCAAAATCTTCTACAGGAGTATGAACGAGTAATCGAAAAAGAAAAAGGACGACGTGCCCTTTTGTCACGAGAAGTTAAGAAATTCCGTAGAGAACGAAAAGAGGTGCAACAAATTATGGAAGAAAACAGAGAGCTCAAGTTGTTGGTAGAACATCACAAAGTAGAATGGGAAAGTGACCTAAACAATTTAAGGTTAGAATATGGTTTTTATCCATCTTCTAAAATATGGAAGAGAAATGCTGTATTCTTTATTACCTCTTTTGGCATTAGGGTCCTAATTTTGACCAGCAGGAGTAATGTACCCCGATAATATATGAAAACTGCCCAAGTAAGTATCAGGTAGTGTAAATACCAATACTGGAGCATCTTCTCTTATGACTCTGTGTTATGCTGTTCCTTTGTTAATTCCCTAGAAATATGTTACTGAATCTGTCAGATGGACATTACCACTTTAAAAAGGTTTGCAAAGGGGGTGTACCCTCATTTAAATAATCCACTGAAAAATTTGTAATTTTTTGGGGAGGGAAAAAGGGGGAACCACACAAGATGGAGATCTAAGGAAAGATGTTCCAGAATTATTTCATGGGGAATGCTGGTATTTACTAAAGGGGGGAAAAACCCCGGGAATGGCCCCGGTTTCCCAAAACCCGATTAAATATTTTACAGTATCTCAAAAAAAGTGAATGCCCCCCCTCACATTTTTTGTAAGTATTTTTTTTTTAAAAACCCTTTTAAAGGGAAAACCACGGGAAAGTTTAAGACATTTTTTAAATTCCCAATATACAGGGGGGGTTTTGGGGGTGAAAAACCCCTTTTAAAAAAAACCAAAATTTTAAAAATTTTGGAGGTGCCCTTCCAAAAAATTTAAAACTCCACCCCCAAAAACCAAATCAATGGTTAAAAAATTTCCCCAAGCCAACAAAAAGTGGGGGTAAAAACCCAAAGTGAAAAAAAATGGGCCCCAAAAATTTGGTTTCCCCCAAAAAAAATGTCAGTTTTTTCCCGTGGGGGCCACCATTATTTTCGAGTATTTTAAAACCCTCCTCCTTTGAGCTAAAGGTTCACGAGTTAACGATTAGTACGGGAATGTTTGGGGGGCTTTCTTGGTCCCTTAAAAATTTAAGAAAAGGGCCCTTTTTTGGGACGACGGGCCTTGCGGGAATAATTTGAGGGAAGGTATGGGTGAACATTTGGACACGGGGTAAAACCTTTCCCCTTTTAAAACTCTAAAAGCTATGCGACACACATTCTATTTTAAAAAGGAAAAACCACTGGTTTGCCCGGCTGAGCAAAAATGCATTTAAACCTTTTTTGGTTTTGGGCCCATTTTCTGAGGGGAAAACCGGTCTTGTTTAAACCCCCGCAAAAATTTAGCCCTTGGCCACAGGGCTGCTGCCTAAAATTTTTTCCAAGGTGGGGGAAAATTTTCACTTATACCCTGGGCCCTTTTTAAAGTGGGAAAGGAAAACAAATCTTTTTTTTTTTTCAGATCCTAAAACGTTTCTTCGCCATGAGGTGTAAAGTTGAATTTGTGCCCAATATGAGAAAAACTGTAAAAAGGGGAAAACACCCAATTTTTCCACCTCAAAAACTTTCAAACCAAGCTTTTTAACCCTAAAGAATCCCCTGATCCCCGGGTGGAGGGGAAAAAGGGGCCCAAATTTGGGGGAAACAATTTTGGTCCATTTTCCACTTAGAGGGTTTCAACTTTTTTTTTATTTGGGACATTGAAGGCTGTGTGTTATTTTAATTTTTTTTTACCCCACCAAAACTTTTTCTTTTAAAAGCTGTACCTGACAAATTTACAGTGTATAAAAGTGTCATATTTTTCAGTTTTCCTTGCCCCCAAGAAAAGTTTAAAATACAATATTTTAAAAAAATTTGTGAGGGGGGGTACTCAGATACTGTAACCCTCTTCCTAAAAGTTAACAGTCCACTCCTGGGACTACAAATTTAAAAAGAATTTTGGGTTTAAAATTGTTGGAAAAATTTGCTCTCCCAAAAAGATTTTGGGGCTTTTCCATTTTGCCCAAAAACCAAATTTGCCCTCCAAAGCCTCCCTTGGGTTATACTGCAAAAAAGCTTCTGTGTTAGCTGATTGCTAGACTTTCAGCTAGAGACTTCGACCTAATAGATATGGCGGACATCTTCCCAACTTCACCAGTTTTTCTTACGGGACTTTCCAATTGTTTTTAAAACTGGGTCACATACCCAAAAACGGGGCAGTCGGAGAACTACATCACCCATATGTTTCCATAGTGTGCCCTCTACTAGCACCTAGCTACACACAAACAGCCTGTGGGGCAAACCGCGCTCATGGCTCTGTTATTTTAAAAGGACCACTATGTGCTTTCTCTTCTCACAGTCCGTGACTGAGAAAAATAAAATTTTTGTGCCAACTTTGGGGGAAACAACAAAATGGGTTTCATATGCCTTCCAACCCCCCATGTAACCAGTTGGAAATTAAACACCAAACTGTTTTTTTTAAAGTTAACATGCTTTTTGTTTTTTCAATTAGACTTACTCTTAAACACGAGGAAGAGAAACGAAAGAGTGCCGAAATGCTGTATGATAAGAGCGTAGAACAACTAAAAAGGAAGGAGGATCAGTGTTGCAAAGAAATGGAGGAAAAAGAAAACATTTTTAAAAATTAACCTTAAAAAAAATTTAAAATTTTGAAATAAGGGCCTAAAAGAACAATAAAAAAAACGGGTTTATAGTTATTAGAGTTACTTTTTCTTTGTTTTCATGCCATGTTGAACTTCAGAATGTACACCTACAAAAATACAGTATAAGTGTAAAGATCATTTTTGTTAAATCACATTAAAATGCAGAAAAAAACACTTTATTTTTAAAAATTTAATAGCGCCATACGGGACCATTTGTTTTAGATGGAAAATATCCTAAAAGTGCCTTTTTGGGGGTTTTTTAAAAGTATAACATAAACCACATAAGGTGTTCGAAACTATCCACATAAACAAAAGTAATGAACCGTTTTCTTTACAATTGGGACCTATAGGGGGGTTATCCCACTTGATGCCTATACAGTGGAATATATCAGCTCTATGTTGGGGTGCATTTGGGGAGCAAATGTTTTCATGTTTCCCTTAAATTTTATAGAAAAAAAAAGAGGCCCCGTAAATTTTTGAGATTGCTAAAATAGAAGATTAACCCATGCCTGGTTCTCCCATCACTGCCAGAACGCCAAAGTCCACCTCCACTCCCTCCGTCCCACTCTGATGCATTTTAAATGCATCAATGAAAAAAACCACCTGCCCTCTGGCCCCGCACCCCATATTCCTCCCCAAGTTCCCCAGGCCCCCTTTTAAAACCAAAAAGGGGGTTTTAATTTTTTTTGTTAAGCTTCATGTGATCTATAAACTGTCTTTAACCCGTGATGGACCAGGGGGAAACACTGGGCTCGCGTGGGGAAATTGGGTGGTATGACAGAGGTAAGTTTGGTTGCTTTTCTGTTTTCGCACCATAAAAAGGTGGAAAGGGGTTTTTCCAAGACAAAAAAAAAAAAAAAAAAAAAAAAAAAAAATTAAATTAAAAGGGAAATGCTTTTTTTGACCCAATGACTATGTTTTTTGGTTTTAAAAATTGGGAAACCCTGCTCTGAGAACATTGGATTTTTTTTTTTTTTTAAAAGGGCCAATAACATAATTGCATATATAAAACTAATTTAGAATTAAAACCACTTGCACCAATGATATTTGCACCTACAGTAATTATTTTGAAAATTAAAGTAATGGAGTTTTTATGCCATCAAAAGAAATGGGTTGGTCTGAAAGATATTCTTAAATTTAAATTTTTTAAGGGGGTTGTATCATTTAAAATTAAAATTTGGCCCTTTCCCAGAAAAAGGGGACAGTGAAAACAACAACTTTGCAATTAGATGTCTTTAGCAAAGCTTTTCCTTTTTTATTTTTTTTCCCTTTAAATCGCTTTTTCGGGTTTTCCCACCTGAATCCGTCGGGTTCATCCCTCCTCCTTGCTTTCACAAAGCTGAGAGCTCTTTTCTTTTTTGGTCGGCCCCCCGGGGTTCCCCGGGTATTAAACGAAGCTGGGAATTCCTGCCTTTCATTCAAAAAAAGGGGACGACCCTTTTCCCCGGGGCACAGCCAAAAAAAACAGAATAACATTGCATTGTTTTCTAAAATGGGGAAAAAAGCACAATTGTGTGTCGATCCCTCCTCTCCTGCATAGAAGGGAGATCTGTGTGGTTCATAAAAAAGCTTTTTTCAACTGAAACAAATCCCCAAAGCTGTGGAGGAAAAGATATCAGTTTTTCAGTCTAGATTGAATGAAAGCCGTGGTTTTGGAAACAAGTCTTACAAAAAAAAGATTGTAGGGAGAACCCCAGTGACTTTGGGGACTAAGAGAGGGGGGGGGGGGGGGGGGGGGTTTTTCGGGAGAGCCAATGAACAATGAAGGGGGGATGATTTTCCCCCAGTTTTGGGGGGGAAAAAAAAAACCAACCCCCTTGGCCCATTTTTAGATTTGAGAAGCTGAAAAGCAGAAATAATAGCGGAACTAAAAAAAAAACCGATACACCCCCTTTTTAAAAACAAATCCCCCCCAATGCCCTTTAAAACTGATGGAAAAGCTTTTTTAAAATTTTAAAAAAAAGGGAAGATGAGGGGAAAAAGAAATTGAAAACGGGGCGGTTAAAAATTTGCAAAAGAAATAAATTTCCCAGAAGGATTTAAATTGAAGGCGCTTTAAATAATTTAAAGAAAAAGATAAAAGGGGGAAAAGATTTGAAAAATAAAAAAAATAAACAATTTTGAGGTCCCGCAACCCTGATAATCCATTACATTCTAAAATTGTTAAAAAAGGGGGAAAATCTGAAAAACCAAAAAAAACGGTGCCCCTCAAGTTCCCAATATTAATTTGGGAACTTTTTGGGGACAAAAAAGGGGAAAACTTTGGGAACTTGAAGCCAAAACTATTCCCAAATACAGCCCTTAAGGGAAAACAAAGAAAAACAACTAATACAACTAAAGCAAGTTCTTGCATATAAAATTCAGAAAGAGCTACTGGAAGTAGGAAATAGGTTTCAGGATATAGAACTGGATCCTTTATCAGGGTCCTTTACAATACAGTGTACAAAAAGAAAAATGGAGCTGCCCTCACCTGGTGTCTACATGTGCCAGGATGTGCAGGATAAGCGGCACAGAACATGTAGTACCACACTATACTGTAGAGAGGCGCTTGTAGACAGTCATTGCTTGCAATTCACAAACACAGGGGTTTTATCGTGTCCTAGCTGGTTAGTTTAATCTTCCCGACAATCACATGTGTCGCAGATGTGGACTTGTGTCATTGCTTGTTTAGTTTTGTTACAGTGGTCTAGGAAAAAGAAAAGACCATTGTTGAAAATACTGTAACCTGAGGCAATAATTACTTGAGGGACCCCTGTTTTTTTCCCATAAATTTTATAGAAAGGGGTTTTCTATAAAAAAGCCCAAAAAATATTTTTTAATTTACTTTGGTATCGAATTTCTTTTTAGTGTTCCTTTCTTCCAAGGGGTGTTTTGTTATAGGGAGTTGTATTCCCCTGTGGGGTTTTGCTGCCCAAGGGGGGGGTTTTTGGTGTTATTGGAAGAAATATAAAACAGAAAAATCCCAAAGGGAGCAATTCAAAATTTATTCACCTATGTAACGTTTTGACGCAGAAATGGAAAAACAAACCTTTAAGGGTCGAAATTTTGATTTCTTAAGCAATTTTCCCCCCCCTAATTCACCCGTCCTGAAAATAGGGTTTAAAAAAAAAGGGTTTCATGGCATTTTCAATATGCATGGGAATTTTTAAAAAAACTTTGCCTTTTACTTTGGTGGTAATTTTTGGTCCCAAATTCCCCCCTTATTGGGGAGCCCCCGGGTCTAGATGAACCACTAAAAAGGGCGGTAGACACATCTTGGACATTCTTATCTGAAACAGATATGGTGACATAAAGAAAAAGCAGTGTCCTTCACCATAGTTTTGACAGTTTTCCTAAAATTTCAGGGAAAATTTTTTCTTTCACAAAGGGTCAAAAAAGTTCATAAAAGAAACAGTTACTGTTTTCCTTTTTTTTTTCTACAAAATTTGCAGAAATATTTATAGGTTCATTCATGATCATCCTTCCTGTAGGTCATGCGAGCTATAGATTGTTGGAATTGTCCGTTTGGGGTTTTATGATTACTAATGTTTTTTTTAAACCCTTTTTATATGTACGCTTTAAAAGGGTTAAAACTTCCTTGGGAAGGGTTAATTTTTTTGCCTATATTTTTTCAAAAACAAAAGAAAAAATTGGTCCCAGGTTACACATTGCTCATATGTGAACTGCTAGGATAGGTTTTAGTTACAAAGAGAATACAAAAAAATGACTTTTTGTTTCCTTGGGCAAATTTTAGTTTTTTTCCCCCCCCCAGTCGATTTTTTAGTGTTTTTGTTTTTAAGCAGAAAACAGCCGAAAAACCCTTTTTATTTACTTTTTTTCAGGGAGATGCTAACCATTTTTCCGAAATAAAAGGGGAAAAGGGGAAAATTTAACCAATTTCGAAATAAAAACGTTACAAGGAAGTAAACTCTCTTTAAAGAGAAAAGGAAAAATTTTTGCTCCTTTTTTAAGAAGAAGAGAGCAGATTTCTTGATGAGAATGAAATGTTAAAAGAAAAAATTTTAAAAATTTTTAAAAAAAAATCTGAAAAAAGAAAAGAGGGAAAAATTGGGCCCAAAAACTGTGGAATTTAGTACAATGGACCCGCTCAAATTTCCCGAAGAATGAGACGCCCATGATGTGCTCTAAAATAGAGCATGAGAAGCAAAGCAAAGAAAGGCTTTTAAACTGGTTGGGGGGCTTTGTTCATCTTTTTTTTGAAAAAAAAAAACCTCACTATACAGGATCTTGAAAGGAGTCAAGCTTTAAAAACGGACACTGAGCGCACACTACAAAGAGAAAGGGGGTGAATGGGGTTTCGTTCTAAAGACAGGGTTTTAATTTAGTTGAACCAAATTGCGTGAAAAACCCAAAGGGGATTGTCCCAGCAGCTAAGGGGAAAAAGCAGAATCCAAGTTAAATGGGTTGGAAAATGAACTTCATAGATCAGGACTATCTCTGCAAGATAAAACCCTGCTTTTAGATAATGCCCAAAGGGACTTGGGGGACAAACCCCGTCCAAAATTAAAAAAACTTTTTAAAAAGCCCTCCAGGTGGAAAAAGACCACAATAAAAAAAACTCTGTAAAACAAAAAGGGTTCCCAAGCAGGAGAGAAATGCCCCCCTTACTAGTGAGAAACAAAGGGTGCACGGGCAGCGTAAAAAGAAATTTTTTAGAATTTAAAAAAAATTATCAAAGAAAAGGCTGTTAGTGATGTCCAAGACCGTTTTACTGATATTTTCAGTAAGCTGCGGTCTGACACAGAAAGACAAGTTCACATAGTTGAAGAGAGAAACAAGGATTTAATTACAAAGTCTAATGAGCTAAGGGAACAACTTTATAAGCTTGAGACTGAAAAAGTGGATCGTGAGGTAAAATTCATTATAATTGTATTATTTGGTTTGCAAAATGGGTTATGAGAGTAGAAAAAGGATCTGCTTTTTCTAGGGATTTAGCAGGTATTGCAGTAAGCAATACCAGATACAGTCTGTGAACAGGAGTGGTGCTGGTTCTGTAAAACCAAAAACAGATCCATTCAAAAGTATTTTCTAGCAAGAAGGATTTTTCAGATGTTTACTGGATAGATGCTAGATGAGAAGGGGTGCACCGCACTTTAAGGATATGTTCACACGGCTTATTTTTGCACGTAATTGTGCCACATATTTCTCTTAATACGCTGCGAAATGTGCGCCGCAGTTACGGTAATTCATTACGCATCGTCGTCCCCCCCCCCCCCCCCCCCCGCGTGTACAATACAATCGTATTGTATGCGTGGGGGGAGAATTGACATGTCAATTGTTAGCGGTGAACACGCGCCGCTGACTATGCATGTCTATAGGGCTGGCACCCTGCCGCCCTCCCGTGCTTTGGAATTGCGTGCTGATCAGCGCGTGGTTCCAAAACACCCGGCGTACTGCAGCGTGTACTGTACCCTAAGTAATACAGTTGTCCTGATCTTTGCAGTCAATAAAGAATTCCACTATTAGTAACTTATTGGCTCACAAATTAACTTTTTCCCCCCTAGAGCACTATAAGACAACTTCAACAGGAACTTGCAGATGCTTTGAAGAGGTTGTCCATGTCGGAGGCCTCTCTAGAAGTCATAACACGTTATCGAAATGACCTTGAAGAAGAAAAGCAACAACTTCAGAAAGAGCTAGAGAAGTTCAGACTTAAGGTATAGAATGTTGGTTTTACAATTGAATAATTCTCATTTAAGTTTTTCATTGTTTTGCTTCTGTTTCTATACAGTTATTATTTTTTGTGGTTGCAGCTGCAAGATCTCGAAGACCAATTTGTTCAGTCAGAAAGACGTAACCATCAGCTGAAGAACGCATTGGATGATAAAGAGAGGGAAACGATTGCCGCATTTCAGAAAGTTCAAGAATTTTCTACTGCAGCTGCTGGGGCTGAAAAAGCAGTGAAACAGCTGGAAGAGCATGTCCAAAAGTAAGTTAAAAGTGAACTTGACAGGTGATCAATCGCTGCTGACCGATATACGGTGATTGACAGTTTGCTCAGTACGCAATCATACAGGAGAAGCTTCAATCATACAGACAAGGTAAGCAGGATTCCTATTGTCTCTTAAAGAATCCGGTCAGTATTTTCTCTGCCTTTTACTCAGAAATCCTGCTCCAGCTTATATAAAGCTTTATTCACAGGGCTTCATTCAAAGGGCTTCTTTCCCTCTATCACATCATGCTGTTATATATGGCAGCAAAAACCACCTGACAGGTTCCCTTTAGTCAGGTGCATTTATATGTTTTTGCAAATGTGTTAACTCCTTCCCATAATTGAATGCAACGGTAAACTCCGTTTTCAGGTCAGCTTCCGCAGCCTAGTATACAATTATGTTCATCAGATGGCAGGCTCAGAACATGAGTTCATGCCATCCACAGCAGGAGCACTCTGTAATATACAGCCAAGCTCCTGCTGCAACAGCTGGGATCAGAGCTAACACCATTCCTGACCATGAACCTTCTAGATCAGGGGTGGGCAATGAATTTTTCCCATGGGGCCGCATGTGAAAGTGTGATGATTTTGGGGGGCCGGACTAATAAAAACATAGGAAGAACGGGGAAAAATTCGTTTTTTGGGGATTATATTTGTGGAAACTTACTGGAGGATGTATCTATACACCTGCATATATAATGATGGTACACAGTAAGTCAGGTATATACAGTTCTCCTCAGTAACGTAGGTATGTAGATGTATGTCCCCTCAGTCTGGCAGGTATATACAGGTCCCCTCAGTCAGGTATATAGATATAGGTACCCGCAGGCAGGTATATAGATAGGTACAACTCCCCTCAGGCAGGTATGTAGATAGGTACAGCTCCCCTCAGGCAGGTATGTAGATAGGTACAGCTCCCCTCAGGCAGATATATAGATAGGTACGGTTCCCCTCAGGCAGGTATATAGATGGGTACGGCTCCCCTCAGGCAGGTATGTAGATGGGTACGGCTCCCCTCAGGCCGGTATGTAGATGGGTACGGCTCCCCTCAGGCAGGTATGTAGATGGGTACGGCTCCCCTCAGGCAGGTATATAGATGGGTACGGCTCCCCTCAGGCAGGTATATAGATGGGTACGGCTCCCCTCAGGCAGGTATCTAGTTAGTTAGGCCTCCATACAGGCAGGTATAGAGATAGTTAGGTGTGTCCCCAGACAGATATAGAGATAGTTAGGTGTGTCCCCAGGCAGGTATATAGTTAGGTGTGTGTCCCCAGGCAGGTATATAGTTAGGTGTGTGTCCCCAGGCAGGTATATAGTTTTATGGCCAAAATGAAAAATAACAAACACTAATACTCACCTTGGCTTACCTCCTTCCCGGCCGAGCGCGCTCGTCTTCTATCCGAGGAGATTCCGGGCTGGTGGCGTGATGATGTAATGCCGCCGGCGCCGGGACGCTCCTCCGTCAGCTCCTGGGCCCGCACAGAGTTATTACTGTGTGCGCCGAGGAGAGGAAGCGGCGCGGTGAGCAGAGTTCATCGCGTCACTGCCTAATTCACCAGCAATAGTAGCGCTGACGGCCCGCGGCGGCCTCTCAGCAATACCCGGCCGCGGCGGGCTGTACTATTAGCAGACCTGGGCATCGTATGCCGCGGGCCGCATCCGACGGGCTGGAGGGCCGGATGCGGCCCGCGGGCCGTACTTTGCCCAGGTCTGTTCTAGATGCTGCAATCCTTAGTGACTGCAGAAACTTGATATCTGGACAGAGTTAGGGGCTTCCTCTGGCAACCCCACATGTGATTGCAAAGTGCCTTCTGCATTATTGGGGCAGAACTATGTAAATTTGGAACTGCCAATGTTGTATTGACCCACAATCTAAAGTTAACATGTCTCTTAGGGAATGCCATGTAAAATAAATAAATTAATAGAATTAGAATAAAGAGTTGCAGAAATGCTGTTTTTTGCTTGTTCTTTCTGCCACCCACAAAATGGAATAGAAAGTCATGACAAAGTTTTATCTACCCCAGAATGCCAGTCATGCTGCACACTATAAAATGAAACAATTCCAGGTCTGCTGATTTTTCTTTTTTTTTCTTCTGCGTATCTGTGGTACCAATGAAAACTATTTAGTCTTTAAAAAAAAATATCTCACACAACTCAATGGGAAAAAGAAATAAAAAAGTTTTAGGTTATGTTCGGCGCGCATTTCGCCGTATTTGCGCTCTAATACAGGTGCGATGTGCACCAAAATTACGGTAATTACGCGAGCTCCCGAAAGACACTCTACATGCTGCAGTACATCATGTGAACATACCCTTAGGGCATGTCCCCACGGTAGAGGACAAATACCGGTCGGTTTATCCGGTATTTGTCCGTTTTGTGTGCCGTGCACACCGCCGTGGGGGCGGCTTTTCTCCGCGAAAAGAGGAGAAAAGCCCACCCCGTTAACATTGACTTGCACATATTCCGTCCGAAAACCGAACAGAAGAATGAGCATGTTCAGCTCTTTTTCAGATGACCGGCGGTGGAAAACCTGTGCAGTGGGGACTGCTGCACGGGTTTTCCATAGAGCCCTGTTGTGCTCGTTTGCGGCCAGCTTTTCAGACATGCCCTTAGAATATAACACAAAAACAAAGGTTTATTTTTTTTTTTTATTTTTTTTTTAGCATGCAAAAGTGGTAAAGCATAAAAATCTATATTCTGCAAAATAAATGTAATGCTTTATTTGTGCCGCACGGTGAATGGTTCAAAATTTGAAGTGTTAAAATCTATTTTTATTCTCCCCAAAATAGTTAATAATAATAATCCATGAATTATATATACCCCAAAAAAATGCCACTGAAAAACACAACTCGTGCTGCAAAAAAGAAGTCGTCCTATGGCTATGCTGACAGAAAAATGAAAACATTTTGGCTCTTGAAAGTTGGTGATTAAAAAAATCATTGTAGTATTAGGGCTTGTTCACACGACGTTTTGGATGCGTTTTACCGGATCCGTTTTTAACCTGCGAAAACTGGATGCAAACTGCATCCAAAAAGCGGATCCAGAAAACGCAACAGCTGATCCTTTTTTGGATGCGTTTTGCATGTGTTTTACGGATCCGTTTTTTGGATCCGTTTTTTCAATGCTTTAAATCAACCTATAAAACTGCAATTTAAATATAATATAACCTATCAATGACCAAGAAAAAAACCTTTTTCTACCTAGTGTCAATCAACTGTACATACACCTATGATTTCAGAACCCTCCCCCACCCCCCCCCTCCCCTCCCCCCTATTTTTTTTTTTTTTTTTTAAAATCAACCAGTAGTTTTCAAACTCAGAGACCCGACGTCCATGTGCACCAGGGTATGCTGGGGCTGTGGACTGACATTATCCTCCTCTCCTTTACCCATGTAGAATGAAGGCATTTTCCATAGCACATTGTATCAGAAAAATTAGCCCTCCCATTAAAATGATACAAAATGTAACCCAAACATAATATTCAAATTTTATATTTAATTTAAATCCAATGCGGTTTACGGATGCGTTTTTTGGCATCGAAAGCGGACCCAAAAACGCACCCAAATTTTAGCTGCGTTTTTTTGGATCCGCTTTCGGATGCCAAAAGCCACTCCATTATTTCCTATGGGGATTTCTCTTGCGTAAAACGCAAGAAGAATTGACATGTCAATTCTTAAAACGGATCGCGAAAAGCGCATTGGCAATCACTCGTGTGAACAGCGATGCGCTTTTGCCATTGAAAGCAATGTTAATCACACTGACAATTGTTAGATCCGTTTTACGGATCCGCAAAACAGATCACAAAAACGTTGTGTGAACAAGCCCTTAGGGCCAAAGCTGGCTGTGGCTTTTTCACTCATATTGTATTAGTAAACATTTGTTTTTATTTCAGACTTGAAATTGAAAATGCCAGAATTGAGGCAACTGCAAAACAGCAAGCAGTGCAGCTTGAAAGCCTTCAGAAAGAACTACATGAATCAGTTTCAGTAAGTTATCCATACCTGACATGCACATACAAAACCATTACTGAAAGAGTTCAGTTGTTGGTCCATTAATTCCACACATTGTGAATCACATAATCTAATCCTTAAATCATCTGCCACGGAGTACCCATGTACAAGTCCAGACTTGCAGGTTCACATTACTAAATTAAGATTTAGGGCCAAAATGATTTTGTAATTCTTATATCCTGACATTTGTAGACACATTTCAGTATTTGCCTAATCTTGTAGATGCGTAATCGACTGGAGGATTTGGTTACAAATTTACAGTCAACAAAAATCGGTTTAGAAGAGAAGTTAAACCAGCAGGTAAGTTGGGCTTTATTAAGACTTTTGGGCATATTTTGTAAAAAATGATAGGGCACATTATTGTAAGCTCTCTAGGTCTATGACTATTTGTTGCCCATAGCAATCAATCAGAGCTCCCCTTTTATTTTTTCAGAGCACTATATGAAATGAAAGGGGAGCTCTGATTGGTTGTAATGGGCAACAAAGAAAGTCTTAGACCTAGACAGTAGTTTCATAGTTTGTAAGGCTGAAAAAAGACGAGACGTTCAGCCTGTTGTGCTAAGGTGTTGATCCAGAGGAAGGCAAAAAACCCCAATGAGGTAGAAGCCAATTGTCCTCATTTTAGGGAAAAATTCCTTCCCGACTCCAATCTGGCCAATCGGGGAAAAATTTCCCCGGGTCATGACCCCTCTCCAGAATCCCAGTCACTATAACTTGTTATATTATTACGCTCCAGAAATGCATCCAAACCCTTTTTGAACTCGGTTAGTGAAATTTAAACCCTGACAAGTTCCTCTGGGAAGAGTTCCACAGTCTCACTGCTCTTACAGTAAAGAATCCCTTCTATGTTTATGTAGAAACTTTCGTTCCTCAAGAAATAAGGATGCCCCTTGTTCATACAGCCCTGGGTATAAATAAATCTTGGAGAGATCTCTATATTGACCTTTGATGTATTTAAACATATTTATTATGTCCCCCCAAAGCCGTCTTTTCTCTAAACTAAATAACCCTAATCTTGCTAATCTTTCTGGGTATTGTAGTCCACCCAGTCCTTTCCTTATTTTTGTCGCCCGCCTTTGTACCTGTTCAAGCTCTATAATGTCTTTCCTAAAAGTGGCCCTATATGTTTCTTCTCTTCCATTGTAATGAGGTTTAGAGGAGATAACATCTTTGTTAATTAATCCATGTTTCAGATATTTGTGGCATATTAATAGGCTATGACATAAATGTCTGATAGGTGATAGGACCTACACTGAGAATGGGGCACTAACCTTCTCTGTGCTGAGCATAGAGGTGGCCATGCATGCACACCATATTGCCTGTAATTGGTACTCCTATAGAACAGAACAGAGATGGCCATGCATGCATGGCTAATTCTATGTTCTCTGCCGCCAGTTTATTCCCATCTCCCAGACTATAAATTAGAAGATGAGAGTAACCCTTTAAAGTGTGCCTATCATTACCACAAATTACTGACCTAGCATAGAGACAGGTGATTAAGAATTAGATTGGTGAAGATTCAGGCCTTAAGACCTCTACTGATCCCTAAAAATCAACCACTCAGCTACAAAAATGTACACTAAGAACCTCAAATCTTCATGTATTCAAAGTAGCAGAAATGCTTTTCCAATAGTTCCTATGTGCCTTTTGATTGCTTTTTAGTGCTAGTGGAGTGCTGCTGATACTAGATTGTGCTTGCATTTTGCTGCCACACCAGTGTGCACCCATGTTCATTTTTTTCAAAAAAAACCTTTTTGGATGTGCAGACCAAATATTGTTTTTTAGATTATCCCTTCAATACACACATTTACTTTTAGCCTACTGAATGTAAAATGTGAAACTTTTCCAGAAATGACATTGGCATATTTGAATTGTGCCCCTGTCAGCAGGATCAAATGAAATCAAATAATTCTGGCTATTTGTCTTTGAAGAAGTCTGAACATGGAATGACCAACATTGTACGTACAAAATTGCCTGTTCTGTAAATTTATATTCAGGTAGCAAGTTTCCATTCATTCTTTCGCATTATAGAATTTCATTGTTTAGAAGATGAAATACAGTGCTGAATGAAAATGTATCAGTATCATTGCATTTAAAACCTTGTTTAGAAAGGTAACTGCAGCAGTAATGTTTTATTGAGCCTACGCTTGAATTATGAGAATTCCAGTTAGATATTGTAATGCATGTGCCACAGATAATCTTATTTTAAGTTTTAAGGACAAGTAGAATGTTTCCAGTTAACGTAGTATGACTTCTGTGTGTGTATGTTTTATTATCAGGTGCATAAACAGTCCGCTTTGTCTCAAAATGCACAAGACACCCACAATCTTTGGGAGGCAGAGCTAAAATCAAGATCACAAATAGGGGTCCGCCTGGCAGAGCTTGAAGGATTAAATGCCAATTTATCCGACCAGGTAAGAATTGTGTTGTATAAGTATTAAATTCTATAGCAGGAAAGAAATAGACAAGCGGACTTGTGTGGATCAAACTTGTCCCAGCTGTCGGCTGGATAGAACGGATGAGGAGCACAAAACATTTGTATGAGAAACAAAAAAGAAAATTCATCTTCCCAAGTCAGCTGATGACAAAATTATAACAAAAAAATATATATATATATGTATATAATCTTGACTTTTTAGTGTAGAACATTAAACGCTCTGTCAAGTCCTCAAATCATAATGCAATCCATGTTCACGCATTTTGGAAACCGTCTTTATTCCACATTATGAACAAGGCCAGTTTATGAAACACATAAGCATGGATTGCATTATGAAATGAGGACTTAAGGGGTTTTCCACTTTGCAAAATCCCTTTCTGAGGCCAAATCGTAGACCGCTATGAGCTTGAGAATATGGCCACGGTTTTACAGCTGTCCCCTTTTTATGTCTGTGGGAGTTCGATTCTAGCTAAGCACACTCACTCAACTATATTTAAAACGACCACAGAAAGAAAGAACTGCTCAAGCGCGGCCAGCTCGTAGTGAGCTGTCAGCCAGCCTCAGAAAGGGATAAAAACCCATTTAAGTCCTTCTTTCATAATGCAATCCATGGTTACGTGTTTCCGAAACTGTATTTCTGGCATGAAATAAGAACCGTTTCCAAAATGTGTAATTATGGATTCCATTATGACATGAAAACTTTACTGAGATTTTAATGCTTACACGCCCTGTGAACTAAAAAAGTATGGTGGGGTCTGAAAGCCCAGGAACACTCCCAGACTGCCCCCAAACCAGGCACATTTGAAGATGGAGGGGTTACATAGGCCACGCCTCTTTGTAGTCCAGAAATGCTTTGGCAGGCCGTATGTTGTGCAGGCCTGCTCTACAAAATAAATAGTTTTTACACGATCATCTGCTGACTTTTGACGAAGGAATGACTTTTTGTTTTTGGTCCTATTGCCATTCAGTTTAAAAGGGAAATACATAAAAAATAGGCACAGAAACGATTGCTGAGAGTTTTAGGGGGAAAAACATAGTTAAAAAGGATAAACCAGATGTGGCTGAGATTTTCTAAAATCCTCCTCACTTTTTTTTTTTTTGTTTTCCACCAAGCTGCAGTTGAGAAATGACACCATTTTAGAGTATATTTGTTCACAACTAATCAACATTTCTCACCAATAATTCATTGGGGGACACAGCACCATGGGTATAGGCCTTGCCTTCGGAGGCGGACACTAGGCGGACCAAACGTATTAGCCCCGCCCCGACTGCCTATATCCTCCTCTGACCCCAGGCTGACAGTTTTTTCAGCTAGTGTCTGTGGAGGCGAGAGCTCTGCGGGTTTTTTTGTTATTTTTTTTTCCTTTGCGGGGGGAAAGGTGATTGAGCACCCGGCCCTCTCACGGGGGGAAGGGATTGAGCCCCGGCTCTCCCGGAGGAAGGTGTTTGAGCACCCGGCTTCCTGGGGAAAGGTGATTGGCACCCGGCTCTCCCTGGAGGAAGGTGATTGAGCAACCCGGCCTCCCCTGGGGGAAAGGTGATTGAGCCCCGGCTCTCACCTGGAGGATGGGGGGTGTTTGGCGCCCGGGTCCCCCCGGTTCGCGGCTCTCACCTGGGGAAGGTGATCGGCCCCTGGCTCTAAAAACCTTCAGGGGGGGGGCCGTTAAACGGTAGCTGCACCGTGACGCTGCCCCCCCCCTGGGGGTCAGGAACCGTCGTTCTTTAGTGGCTGGTCTTCCCCCCCCGCTCACGCCGCCTCCCCGGGCCTTTTATGGTTTCCCGGTTTCCCCTCACCTTGTGTGTTATGGTACCGAAGGGTGATGCCGGACGCCCAAGAATGGGATTGGTGAGTACCCGTCCCCCCTCGTTTTGGGGAAGTCGGGGATTTTTTCCCTTTTAAATACGTTTTGGGTGGCTGAGGAATTCCGTTTTCCTGGGCCCCCATGTTGCCCTTTTTCCCCAGGTATTGGGGGGATCCCAGGGCACCCCGCGGGGCAGGGGTACGTTCCCCCCCCCTTGGTCAGTGCCGGCCTGGGCAGGGGAAACAGTTAGCCCGCTGCGGGGGGTCCGCTAAGGGTTTGGCCCCGCGGCTTTTTTTCTCTACCGCACTGGGGGCCCCAGTGATGGGGGGGTATTTCCCCAATATAGCTGCACAAAGGCAGCAGGACAGGTTGCCCGCGGCACGGCTTTGGGCGCATGAAAGGCCGGGCCCAGGTACCGCTTTTGTAGCTCTTGTCAGGGGGGGCCTCCCCCCTGCCCCCGCGCTTTTGCGCCATGCCCCTTTTCGGGCTAAGTGTTTAAAAGCGCCTCCCCAAAACGTGGCGACTGCTTCGCCGGCCCCCATTCCCAAAAGGACGTGTTGATGGCTACCCCTGATAAATCGCCCCCTTTTGTGCTGCCCCGCTCCACCCACGCGGACCAGTGCCTCCTGTCGGGGGTCGGTGGCCCCATAATGGGCCATGTCATATCGGTCACTAGCAGGGGCCACCCTGTACAGAGTCCCCCAGGTTACGGTTTTGGCCATGGGGACTGCCGCGCTGCCCACCCTCGCACCTCCCGGGTCCAGCGCCCGGGAGCCCGTACGGGAGTGTTAGGTAAGAGGGTTAGAGTTCTCTCTCCCTCTTTATCCCCGAGCTCTCCCCCATTGCGGTGGTCGGAGTAGAAGCCCCCATGCCTGGTCGGCCTTCAAGTGGGGACTCCTTGATTTGATTGAGCCAGACAGAGAGATGATAAATTTGGGCGCAGGCCAGGCCTGGTTTTGGCCTCTGTTGGGACCCCCCTGTCCGGGCTTTGGCCAGACAGGGTTGTGATGCGGGCGGGGCCCCCCCCACGGTCCAAGCCCTTAGCGGGCTATTGGGGGGGTGTTGAAAGTCCGGGCCTTAAGTCGGCCTTCGGGAGATCCCCTTTTCTCTGGCTTTGGGCCCAGGGTTGAGGTGTGGCAGCAGCGTCCGGCCCCAAGCGGGGAAACCCCCCCGGGCCTGGATACGGCCCTTTTGGGGGGCTTCCCTGTCTGGCTTGGGACAGACAGGTTAAATAGGATGCGCAGGGGTTCAACCCCTTATCAAGTGTCAGAGATCCCTTATGTTAAGGGTGAGGGTCTAAGCCTCCAGGAAAAAGGTTTTCCTTAAGGGGCGGTGACAGCGTTTGGTGTTCCCTGCAGCCTGAATTGAGAACTTTTTCCCAGGAAGGGGAAACTTTCCGGTCAGGGTTTTTTTCCCTCCCGACGACTTAAGTCTCTTCCCCCTTTTTCCCGGGGTCGGGTCAGGTGTCGGTGGCCCCATAGGGCCCCCCAGTCCCCCGGTCATGTATTCTAGGCCCATCCCTGTCTCGGACGCGGTGGTCCTTGGTGACGGCCAGACGGCGTCCCCGGGGTTGTTGAAGTCCCCCTTTGGGGGGCCAGGGCAGCCCTGCGACCTGGCTTGTTTTTCCGCAGTTGGCCTGCATGGTCTGGCGTAGCAGCTGCAGCAGCGGCTTTCGGCTGGAAGCTTCCCACGCGGCTTTCGGTGGAACCCCGGTTCCGGAGTTTTGGGGCCCCCGTAATTTCCGCGGTGTCAACCCGTTTATGGCTAGACGTGGCCAATGCAAGGGCCCGTTCGCCGCCCCCTGCAGCTAGAATTTTTTGGCGGGGGTGCAGCCCCCAAGGAGTTATTGGTTGGCTTCCCTCGCCCGCGGTAAGCGGTTTTTCTGGGAGGCCCCAGGGGTCGTAGTTGCTCCCCCCCCAAGGCAGCGGTGGGAGCGGCATTCCGGCTGTTCTCAAAAGCGCAAAGCCTTTTGCCCCAAATAGCGCTTGGGCTGAGGAGCGGCCCCCCCCAAAATTTTCCCCTTTTTGGAGTGGGGGGATTTCTCCAGTTCCAGGGGATCTGGGAGGTTTAGGTCAGTGGGACTGGTTTTTTGGGTCCCACTTCAGGACTCGCTTTGTTTGGGTTCCCCACCCCGTTGCGCTGCCTCCGGCCCCCCGGTCTCCCCCGGGCGTCGGTTTCCCTCTGGCAATCCGCACTTTTCCCCCGGCGAGGGGGATTATACCCGGGCCCCCGGGGTCGAGCTTCTTTCAGGGATTTTATTCAAATCCCTTTAGGATTCGCATGAAGGGGAGTCACTAGGGCCAAAGTCAGCCCCTTAAAAAGCTCAACGGATTTCGTATGGGCCCGGTTCCCCCTGGGTCTCTGGTCAGCGGTAGCCTCTCAAAAGCGCAGAGAGTTTTTCTAGTGCTAGGGAATTTAGGTTGTTTTTGTCCCTATGTCCCCCGGGCTTCAACGGTCCCTGTGTGTTCACAGTTTGCTCCGACATTGTGCACCCAAGGGTCCTCATGTTTTCCTTGTCGGGGGTGGCCACCCAAAATGGCCTGGGGTCAGAGTCGGTTCCCTGAAGTTGGGTGCTTTCGGTGGATGGCTAATTGGCAGCAATCCCCGTTGTTTCCTATTAGGGGGTGGAAACGGCGGGGATGACTTATGCTCAACCCCGGGGTTCCCGAGGGGTTTTTCCAGTCTGAAGCTGGGGCAATTAATCATGCCCCCCTCTCTGAAACGCACCAGCATATTCTTTAGGTTGCATCGGGGTTTGGCAGCTTGAGGCCGCCTCCGGGGGTGGTCCTTTTCGCGCTCCTTTGCTACTCCCCGCAGGACAATCCCGCCTCAGTGACGCAGGTCTCCCTTGTCCTTGGTTTCAGTGCGCCTGCCCCCAGCCTTCCGGTATTTCATCAGGGGGGGTAATTTTGCCCCGCAATGGCTGGTCATCACCCAGCGCCAGGTTTGGGGTGGGGCCCCGCTCCCGGCGACGCAGGGTCTCGTCACCGGGGGGGAAACCGTGTAGATCTGTGTTTGGAACCCAAACGTTTTCCTTAAACGCTCTCGCATTGGGTTCCCCTTCATCCCGGGGGGACCCCGTTCGGGTTCGGTCCCGCAAAACACCCCGATTGTGGGATGTCTGAATTTTTTCAGGGTGGTCCCAGAGGCGGCAGTTCCTCTGATGACTGTGAGGGTTCTTCGCTGACAGAGCAGCGGTACCCCCTGGTCGAAAATCCCTTCAGGGGGGGAAAACCCGCTTGGCCCCAAACTTGGCGGAAGTGTTCGCCTTCCCTTTCGGAGGTGAGGGACGCGAGACGCCGCTGGTGGGGTCTCCTCAATCCCTAGGCCGGTTTTATTCCGGGCCCGGAATTCCCCGGCGTGACAGTGGATTGCTGGTCGGCCCTTTGGGGCAGGTTGGTCTATCCCTTCTTTTTTAACCCCGGGCCCCTTTTTCCTCGGGACCTCGGTGCCCCGAGTCGAGAGGATACCGCTGTGCCTCCACCCTTTGGATTAGGGCCCCGGTGGGGTACGCGGAATCTGGCCCGGTTGGCAAATGGTTCCTGACCGTTTTTCTTTAACCCGGCCTTCTGTCGCAAAACCCCCTGTTCAATCCAGGTACGGCGGTTTTCAGTTTCCGCAGGGCTGTTGCGAGAAAACCCAGATCCCTGGGCTGTTGCCCAGAAACTTTCACCCTTTTTGGGTCCAAGGGTGCCGTTTTCCACGTCAGGGCCCGGAGCTCGGGGTCGCCCTTTTCCCAATTTTAAAGGGGAGAGTTCGGTTCGCCAATTCTGTGCAGCGCAAGCTGGGCCCCCCCTCAGGGTTAAAGGTTTCTTTCAGGTGGTCATGCGGTTTGGGCCCTCGGGTTCGTAGGCCATCGAACCGTGGGATGCAATGCTGTTCGGGGGGGAAAAAAAAACAGTCTTCCCCTTCGGGCCTCCAGGGGTCCCCTGTGTTTATTTTATGGAAGGTGGCCTTCGGGTGGCCATCACTTATAGCCACCAATGCTGTATGGGCGTCTATTCCGGCCCCCTTTTTGGGGTCTGCGGAAGGACAAGGATAACGTGTCTTGTTCCGTTAGTTCCTAGGTGGTTTCATCGTTTCAATCGGTGAAAACCTAGGGTTTTGTCCTCTTTTGCCCCCCGTCCTTTCTTTGAGGGGTTGTTTTGTTGGGTAGGCATGTCAGGGCTTCTGTTTACCCCTCTTTTTTTGGGTCCTTTAGGTCCGCGTCCTCTTGGGTCAGCCCTGGGGTCCCTTTCAGGGGTTGGCGTCCTATAGGCCACCGTTTCCGCGGATTGGTCCAAGTTTCGAGGTCACGGCTCTCCCCCCCCAGCGTTGGGGCCGCCTGGTTTGGTTGGCTTCAAGCCTCGCTTTTGCAGATTTGCAAAACTGTCACCCGGGTTCGGCCCCTCTCCGTTAAGTTCTACCCACTCATGCCTTTGGGCCGGGGGCTGCAGCTCTCGGCGGAAGGTATTCAGGGAGCAGTGGGGTGATGCTTTTCTGCTGTGAGTTTTCTAGTTTCCCCCCCTCTGGGACGGCTTTTGGGGCATCCATGGTGTGTGTCCCCCCTGAATTATTGGCGAGAAATTTGGGTTTTTGTATTACCTAAAAAACCCTTTTTTCGTCCAATTCATTGGGGGGACACAGGTCCCGCCCCGTTTTTGTTGCCAGGGAATTAAGGTTCTCTTTTGTTCCTCCTTCGGCCCCCGGCTTTTTACCAACTGATCAGCCGGCGTCGCAGGAGGGATATAGGAGTCGGGGCGGGCTAACCGTTTGATCCGCCAGTGTCCCCCTCCCAAAGGCAAGGCCATACCATGGTGCTGTGTCCCAATGAATTGGCGAGAAAAAAGGGTTTACGGAAGTACAAAAATCCCATTTTCTGTAGGTGTGGGAGACACTTTCTGTCATGTTTCATTCACTTGTTAGAGGATGTTTTAAGGGTGCACAAGCTTCTTTGGGTTTTGTCCTTCTACATGCAGTACTTGCCTATGTAATTGCACTTTTTTTCATGGATTTTATAATCTCTCATAGTTCTATCTGGTGTCTCATTAAGGTTGCAGTTGAAAAAAAGAAACTGAAGAAATTGGCAGAACAAAAGAAATCGATGGAAAGTTTGCCAAGAAATGGGAAAGGGGTAAAAAATTGAGAAGAAAAGGCTGGGGATGAGGGCAACTTTTATTTAAAAAAAAAATAAAAACTTGGGGTGCTTTCACACAGTGGTGTTTTTTTATTTTTTATTTTTTTTTCAGAAAGGGGACGCATTAATTGCTCTGCATTAAAAAAAAGCATGTGTGAAAAACTCCCTTTGGGTTGTGCAGATATAAAGGGTGGTGTTAAAAGCAAGAGACCGTCCGTCAGTTGAGCAAAATCGACCGACTTTGACAGTTCATTTTTGCAAATTACAGTATCTCGCAAAAGTAAGTACACCCCTGTATTCTATTTTTTTCTTGAGACAACTGAAGTAAAACACTTTGATACAAAATTTTGGGGTTTTCCCCAAATAGCTCAACACACAATGTTTAAACTGTGACAAAAAAATGAGTACATTCTTACTGAAAGGACAAATTGTGCCCAATTTTTCCCTTTTCCTTCCCGAGTCTTGTGATGTTATGTTACAAGGTCTCCGGTGTGAGTGGGGAGCAAGTGTGTTAAATTTGGTGTTATCGCACTATGCCATGATCTGCCATGTGGAGCGTCCAGTGACCAGTATGATAAAGAACTCTGAGGAGCTGAAAAAAAAAATTGTTGTTCTACATAAAGATGGCCTAGATTATAAGAAGATTGCCAACACCCTGAAACTTAGCTGCAGCACAGTGGCCAAGACCATACAGTAGTTTAACAAGTCGGACTCCTCGTCAGCGTCATATCCAAAGATTGTCTTTTCAAAATAGACGTATGAGTGCTGCCAGCATTGCTGCAATGGTTAAAGAGGTGAGTGGCTAGGCTGTCGATGCTCAGACCATACGCTGCACACTACATCAAATTGATGTGCATGGCTCTTCTATAGATGATGCACAAAAAAGCCCACAAACAGTTTGCAGAAGACAAGCAGACTAAGAACATGGATTATTGAAACCATGTCCTGTGGTCTGATGAGACCAAGATATACCTATTTGGTTCAGATGGTGGCAAGCATGTGTGGCGGCAACCAGGTGAGAAGTACAAAGACAAATGTGTCTTGCCTACAATCAAGCATGGTGGTGGGAGTGTCATGGTTTGAGGCTTCAGGAGTGCTGCCAGCTGTGGTGAGCTAGAGTTCATTGATAGAACCATGAATGCCAACATGAACTGTGACATACTGAGGCATAGCATGATCCCCTCCATTCAGAAACTGGGCTGAAGGGCAATATTTCAACATAACGACCCCAAACACACCTCCAAGACTACCACTGTCTTGCTAAAGAAAATGAGGGCAAAGGTGCTGGACTGGCCAAGCATGTCTCCTAACATAAACCCTGTTGAGCATATATAGGGCATCCTCAAACAGAAGATGGAGGAGCACAAGGTCTCTTAACATCCACCAGCTCTGTGGAGTGGAAGAGGATTCCAGTAGCAACCTGTGAAGCTATAGTGAACTCCATGCCCAAGAGAGGTAAGGCAGTGCTGGGAAATAATGGTGACCACACATAATCTTGACATTTTGGGCACAATTTGTCCATTATCACTTAGGGATGTACTCCCTTTTGTTACCAGCGGTTTAGACATTGATGGCCGTGTGTTGCGTTATTTTGAAGACACAACAAATTTATATTGTAAGGGTATGTTCACGCGGTGTAATTGTGGACCATACTTCGGGGCATAATTGCGGAGTAATACACCCGAAGTACGTTGCACAATTACTTTACAGCATATTTCCCAACGCATACTGCGTGCTGGGAGAAAGAAGTGCTGGGGAAAACTAAAGTGAATGAGGGCCGGGCCAGAGCACTTTAGAAGCATGCGCTGGCCAGCGCATACTTCCAAAGCAACAGGCCTATTGTGCGTGCCGCTATTTGCCTCCAGAAGCCATCTGAACCTACCCTTATACAAACTGTACACAAACTCATGTGCGAAATGTCATATCTTCAGTGTTGTTCCATAAAGAATGCAATATTTACAAAAATGGGAGAGTTGTACTCACTTTTGTGAGCTACTGTATGCATACTGTTAAATATCCTAACGGTATGTTCACACAGCGTATTGTATGCGCCGCAATACGCCAGGTGTTCTAGAAGTACACGCTGGCCAGCGAATACTTCTAAAGGGGAGAGGGGGACTTCTATTGTCCCTGGCAAGTAAATGTCACTACTAACACCCGGCGTCAATCTGCATTGGGGAAGACAGACAAAGTTCATAGCTCTCTATCAGAGCTATGGATTACAATAATTGCAGGGCATATTGTAGGGCAATTATGTGCCAAAATATATCCCACAATTATGGCAGGTGAAAATACCCTAAAAGGGATGTCTTGGTTTAATTATTTTTATCTAAGGGTATTTTCACATGGCATATTTGCGGGGCGTATTTCAGACATATTGCAGCACAATTATGGGCTGAAGTATGCCTCACAAATACAGGAAATCATAGCACATAGGGCCATGATTTTAAAGTGTATTCCCCGGCGAACAGTACGCGCCGGGAGAAAGACGTTACATGTCACCTCCCGGCGCGAAAACTAAAGTGTTTGGGGGCCAGTGCATTCTTCTGACGTATAGCGGCGTGTTATGTTTGCTGGGATAAAGCAGTGCGAACATTCCCAAAAAAGGGGCTGCCAAATTGAGAATAATAATAATACCAAGTTTATTTTCTCTCTGCTGCTATTCTGACATGGACCAGTGGGTCTGAATAGGAAGGTCATATTTTTATGCACCAATATATAAAAGTGCCCCCCCGAATTTCCCCTCACATTAATGGTACCCTCACTCATTAATAGTGCCACTTAATGCTTTCCACAAAGAAATAGTTGACTAATACATAATAAAATTAATACTCATCTAGCCCCCTTCTTACAATCAACAGAGCTGCTCAGTCTCTTTAGGCCTGCACTCTATGAAATTCCAGGACAGGGTGATGCAATTATGTGACTGTTCCTGCCTGTGTCAAGCTGATGACTGCATTGTGCCAGCCTGCACAGGTGTCCGGTCCCAATGCCTCATACAGTGGAGGCCTATGTGTGCATGTGGGGGTCACTCAGGGCACTGAGCAAAGAATCACTAGCAAAACTTTTGCAGACATGATGCTGCTTGAAGCAGTAAAGTTTTTTAGTGTTGTAATATAGCATCATCCGTTATTAAGCTGTGGTTGTGCACAGGAATTTGAAATATTAATAGCCATGTGGTGTGTGTGTGAAGCAACCGATATTTATAAAAGGAATTGCAGCTACTTCTTGAATGAGAAACCCTCTGGTTTTAAAAAAGAAAAGAAATACAAAATTTCTCAAGGTTAATAAAAATCAAGGAGTTGTTTTCCCCATACCTACTGATTGGTACCATAGGGCCTTGGTGTCCTTGGACCATTGTTTAGCAGGCTGCAGCCACCCATGGTCATGTGTGGTGATCCTGTGGTTTAACTTAGTGTGGATCTGATAGGTCACCCGCTATTTACTGAAAGAGCTGACGGTCACATCCTTTTAATTTCCTGAGGAAATTTAGCTTAAAGGGAATCTGTCGCCAATTTCTTTTTCTAACTTATTAAATCAAGCACCTGATCCATATTCTTTTCCTCTCAGTCGTTTTTATTTCCTGATTGTAGATTTCTCTATTCGGCCGTCTATATATGATTGTGGGGAAGACATTCTTGCTTGCACTGCTTTAACAGCAGTCAGAGAGATACTTTACAGCAGCTTCATGCCCATAGGATTCTTAAGACAGATTCTGTCCCATAGACGTCTATAGGATAGTTTTCACTGTGAAGGGAGAGGAGAGGGGGAGCTGTGACATCTCCTCTTGTGACTGGTGGATTCTGTGTTATGTGTACACAATGGTGTCTCCTTTCAGCTTGACCCTGCTTTTACTGATCATGAGCACACTTCTGGAAATCTCTCTATACAGAACAGGAAGTGTCAGACGATTATTAGGCTTAGTGGCCAAAGTGAAAACTGCAGGACTTAAGAATTATTAAAAAGATTACTAGAATAGTGAAGAAATCAGGCGATACCTTTTAGGAGGTTTTAAACACTGATGGATTATTTCCCCGCCTTTTTGATTTCTTCACTATTCTACTACTTTCTATGGCTAACACGGTACAACATTATACTACTAAAAAGATTACTGAAAGTGAAATGGAAAATTAAAAAAACATAACCAAAAATTCCTAAAAAATGTGTTTAACATAAAAATGTGAGTTAAAGTCATTTTTTGATGACACATTCCCTTTAAGTAGCATTTAACTTTTTCTAAATACATGGAATATTTCTGCATTAAGTGTTTAACAAGTAGTTAAGTTATTTGCGATGTTCTTCATGAATAATGCCAGACTGGTTGACATTGAACCTCTTTATGGCTTATAAGAAAAGGTGAACTTTGAGGAACAAATAATTTCTTTCATGAGTGCTGATGTTCCATTTCTGTAGGTGAAATGCTGCAATGTACTTTAGGCGACCAGACTAGTTTCCCTCACAGCTTTGTCTCCTGCCATTACTTCTATTTTGGTTGGAGAGGCCTCTGTGCTTTTAACTGGAGGGCACTTTAAGACCTCGGTTACAGCATGATTTGATAGATATTTTAATGTTTAGGACTTTGCAGATATGTTTGTGTTGATTATTCACATTGCACCTAACTTTCTGACATTTTTGGGAGCAGGCTTAAGAAACTTTTGAAAACTGCCAAGAAGAAACTGAGAGAATATGAAGGCACTGAACATCAAAGTACTCTGAAAGAAAGATCCAGAAACTATGAGACAGATAGTGAGGTTTTGAAAATGAAAGAAAAGGTTTGTCATTCAAATGTCATGGTTTCTAATTCAGTATCTATTATACTTCTAGTCAGCTAAAATGTTAGAAGAGCTTATTAGCTATCCTCAGGATAGTCACTACATGTTGGGTTACCACCCATAGTGCTCCCACACTTCTGTATGTGTGCATTGACAGGCATAATTGCGTTTATAATTGTAATGTCATCTGTATTTTTAACTGCACAGTGTACAATCTTAGGTCAGAGAATTTGTACTGTACCAAATGCATCTTTGTCAGCACAGTTCCAATAAAGAGTAGGTCCTACATCCTTTTTTTTTTTTTTTTCATCCAACTGAGCCAGGAGTTGTATTTCCATCTGAACTAACATTGGGGATCCTGCTATACCTGCATAACACTCTGGAATATAGGATTATTTATTAGATTTGATGTGTTCATTTTCTCAGCTGTCTAATGCCCCGACTACATCTCGACTACTTCGCTTACCAAATGTCTACTCAGAAGCACGGAGCGGAGTTTGTTACAGTGTATGAATAAGGTTTTGCATACATTAGAGCGGATGTCCCTATTTTTTTTCTTTTCTTTAAATAAATTGAAGGTACTGCTGCCATAATTGAAAAAAATAGATGTAAATTAATCATACTCCCCTTCCACATCACCTCCATTCCAGCACTGAATATGCGGGCCGTCTCTTCCTGGTTTCTTTATACATTAGTCGGCAGCAGTCAGAATGTAACTGTTGCTGCTACTGATTTGCAGGAGTCATGTGCCACTGCCTGACATCACCATTTGGAGGTCTTAACTTCTGTTCCCACTGCATCTGGCAGAATTAAGCAGCAGACCGGGGACAGACAGCCCACAGAGTCAAGCTAGAAGGGAAGGATGATTTTTTTTTTTTTTTTTTTTTTCTGAGGGGAGCAGTACCTTTCAATTTACTAAAAAATGGGCAATTGTAAGTTTATCTTTTTACAGCTGTGTGTTGCAAACATTTTATTTTTCAATTACAATTTTCATATTAGTTATACTGACACATAAACAAATTAAAAAAAACGACCTGCTTTTTTTTCTTGTTAAAACAAGATTCTTTTCTTTTTAGTTGTTTTTAAGTTTGGATTGTATTATTTTTTTATTTTTTTTAAATTCTGTTGTCTGTATATTATTATGGGATCAGCCATCTTGCCTGTGCTTTACAGCAGCTACGTTGGCCTAGGAGCCAGTGAACAGGAGCAGAGCCATTGACTTCTATAGGAGAGTTTTCTAGGCCTGCTCTGTGAACTGGGAAGTGTGCAGGAAGGACTGGGGGAGCTATTGTGATAGATGGATCCTTCTTATCTGTATACATTGGTGTCACCTTCAGTGTAATCCTGCCTGTGCTGATAATGAGGAGACTACTGAAAAGTTTTCTCTACAGAACAGGAAGTGTCATATTCTTAGGACTAGTGGCCAAAGTGAAAACTGTAGGATTTAAGGATATTTTTAAAGATATTGATAGTGATATCGGAAATTAATAAAGGAAAAAAAAAAACAACCAAAAATTCTTAAAAACGTGTTAAACATAAAAACACAAGTTAAACAATAGGTCATTTTCTGATGACGCATTCCCTTTAACATAATGAAATGTTTGGTGGACATTATGATGCCTTTAACTTAGTGGCTTATACCTCTCTGTAGCAAAGTAAATTTCACCAATGCCACAGTTTAGATACTGCACTTTTCTGGAGTTCTGCAATAAGTCACAGAGAAGATTGTTTGGACGTTTGAGATGCACTGTGATAGCATATCGATAGGATATGCTATCAAAATATGATTTGTGTGGTTCCGACCTCTTGGACTTGCACCTATCTTGGGAACGGTCTCTGAAAGTCTTGCTACAGAATGGAGAGCTAGTCGCGCTTGCACACAACTCTTCATTCTGTTCTATGGGAGTTCCGAGTACAGCCAAACGCACTGCTCACTTGTACTCCGAACTCCCATAAAACAGAATGGAGCATTGTGCGTAAGTGCGACTGAATCTTCATTCTGTACTGAGCTTTTCAGGGGCACTTCCTGAGATAGGTGTGGGTCACACCTCTATCCTATTAATATTCCATTAAAGTGCAGTGTGGTAACACCCCTTTTATGATTATGTGAATTATACTTTTAATTGTACTAATCAATTCGGGACTTAATGATTCAGTGTCTTCACGGGGTTTGTTTTCTAATCATTAGATATCTTATTGCTCTATCTTCATATAATATTAGCTATAGCCCAGAACTGCACTCACAATTCTGCATGTTGCTTCTGGAAGCATGAGGCAGTTTGTTGATTGCGTGTCGCTAAAAGGTTAGTGGAGCATATGTGCATATACATGCTCCGCTAAGATTTTAGGGATGTGACGACCAGAAAAACTGCCCATGCTTCAGTTATGTAATTTAAAATCGTGTTTATAATAATCCTAAATGTAAGTATGTTGTTTTCTTCTTCCGATTCCCTGAACATCACAGATTGAAGAACTCTCCTCACAAATGGAAAGAGAATCCCGTAGATATATGGAATTGGAATCTACAAACCGTGAATTGCAAGACGAAGTGTCTACCAACAAGAAACTATACAGGAATATTGAAAGGTTAGAAAGAGGCAAAAGGCAACTGGAGGAAGAATTGGCTGAACTTAAGAGATGCATTGACTCAAGCAAGATGAGTCAAAATTACCTAGACTTGTATAAAAAAGAAGTAGATGAGAAGGGCAGACAAGAATTGCTCCAACAACTAGAGGAGGTCAATCTCTTTCTACAGGTATGCATTCCCTTTAACGTTTTGAATCCTATATTTGTATGTTTTATACATTAGGTGGATAGCTGTCAAATGTTATAGCATATTTATTTTATGTAGTATTATTTGCTGCATTTAATGTATTTATATTAATCCTCTTAATGCAAAATGAGGTACTTGTTTGTCATCTGTAGGGTTTTATACTGTATGTATGTCATGGTAATTATAGGGCCAAATATGCTGTGCTTGCCCAGAAGTGACTGACATCTGGACTCCCTCTGTAAAACCCAGGGTTGGAGATAGAAGTTCAGGGGAGCGTTCCCTAAATAGCTATCCAACCTCTGTACAGAATTGAGAGGTGACCATGCATTTACTGCACCCTACCTCACTTAATTTTAACTGTAGTTCAGCCGCGCACACTCACTCAGCTGTTTTCGGGGCTCCCAGGGAACAGAACAGAGTAACATGCATGCGCAGTGACCTCTCAGTTCTCTGCAGCCAGCATATTTCCATCTCCTAACTCAGAAGTGAGTTGTAACCTATGGTCTCTTGAAGTCTACAATGGATCATACAAAGTCCTTCTAAATAGTATTCTTTCTTTATTTAAAGGCACATGCAGCTTCACAAGAAAAGCTAGAGCAAATGAGAGCTGAAAATGATGCTTCAGTCAGGAGTCAGATGGAACATAGAATTCAAGACTTAGAATCTGAACTCCACAGGCTTAAGAAGGATCAAGTGGAAAACTCGAGTGACAAAGACTCCACTAAGCAGGAGCTGAACAGGTTTAAAGAGTTGTATTCAGAAGAACAGAAATCAAGAAAATCTTTGACATCAAAACTAGAAAGGTAATGGATATCTGTAGCTGCGTAGTAGAACGAAGTATGAACGTTTAACATCAAACATTCATTATCTTTCTGTTGAAAATATATTCACAGAGCTAATGAAAGACTTTCAGAAGCCAACAGCAAACTCCTTAATGAGAGGCAAAGGAACAAGTCAATAATTGCAAGTACTTTTCTAAACGGAAGCATAGGTGCCAGTCCTGTTGTAGACACGAGTCATCTTGCACGTCTCAGCAGCAGCCTTCCATTTAACCGGAGTTTGGGACTTAGTGGAGGTTTACTTCATACAGTCGGTAATGGTTTAGCTGCAAGCCAAGTGGAGTCTTACTTTACTAAGGTCAGTAGTCATTACTGCTCTTATGAGGTGTGCTTTCTTTTACAGGTATTAGGCCCGGTTCACGCGGCTTATTCAAGCCCTAATTGCGGGACGGATTCCGCCCACAATACGGCTTAAATAAGGCCCGCCGGCCCCATAGACTTTCATTATCTACGGCGCGTATTCCGCCGGGATAATGAACATGTCACTTTCTCCCCACCCGGAGGATTCGCCGAGCGGGTAGGAGAGACGGAATCCATAGTTCTCTATGAGAACTGTGGATTACCGTAATGGCTGGGACGGATTGCAGCCGTATTGCAGCGCAGTACGGAGCGCAATACGGCTGCAATACGTCCCTGCAATAAGCCATGTGAACGGCCCTTTACAGTTAACAATTGCTTATAATGCACATGAATGTTACATGTCTGGAGGCATGCACATACAGGGGTTAGACAAAATCAACGGCAACTACAGATCACTTTTTTTTTTATTTTTTATTAAAGGGGTTATCTCCCTACAGACATTGATGGCATATTACCAGCACATCTTCGAAACCTCTCCATTCTGAATAGAGGGGTGGTTGATGAGCGGCGCTATTCAGCTGTAATTAGAATTCCCATCTATTGGAGAGTCCCAACCACCTCTCCATTCAGAATGGAGAGGTTTCAGGGCTCGTTTTGGAGATAGGTCCCGGTTCCACCTTTGGGACCTACACCCATCAGATATGTCAATAATTTCTGTAGTGAGACAGGCCCTTTAATAATGAATAAAAATCTCTTTTATACCTAATACAGCTGAAATATGTTGAGGAATAAACAAATATAAATTACAAAAAACTATTTTATTTCACTCTTCAACTAATACAGATTTCTTGACAAAAGCAGGTGGTGGGAACTTACTTTTAACCTTGTTTTCAGTGATGCCCCAAGCTCTATTATATTCAAGTCTGGTGACTGGGCTGGCCAAGGTAGATGTTCAATTACATTGCTCGAACCCAGTATCCCAAGATCACCCACACTAACCCATACAACCCTCATGTGATGCTTTTCCAGGTATACACTCAATTGGGAGTAGAAATTGCAGCTCTGAAGCAAGGCGAATTTCTTTCCGACATAGACCTCAGAGACCTGTCCATCTCTATCGCCCAATCCCACCAGCCTTTTTTTTCCCATTGTGCGGTGGATTCACTGAATTCCCAACTCGTGGCTCTACTACAGCACCAGGTGTCTTCACCAAAGTCTTGGCACCCCTCATGGTGATCTTTGGCATCAGGGGGATTGCCATTATCCTTTACCTAGACAATCTTTTTGCGAAGGCTCTGTCGCAAAGCACCAATCTGGACAGCATCAGGATCACCTTGGATACCTAAATGCGCTTCTGTTGGATTGCCAACTACGACAAATCTTGCCTGGTCCCATCCCAGTTGATGGAGTTCCTGGGCATGATTCTCGACACGTGTTCCGCCAGAGTGTATCTTCTGCCAGTGAAGATTCAGCTCTTATGTTCCGGTGTTATTCTTCTTCCAAAACACTCCACACATACCCTTTGCACTTGCATGCAAGTCCTGGGCAGGCCTTGAAGACGTGCCATTCACATAGTTTCATTCTCACCACCTCCAACGTGCCATTCTAGCTTGCTGTGATGGCTCCTTATTTTTCCTGGACAAGGAAATTCTACTTCTATCCCAAGTTCGTGTTGACTTCAACTGGTGGCTGGTATCTCCTAGGCTACTTTAGTGGAAGTCCTTCCTTCCTCCGCAATGGCTGATCAGCACCTCAGGGTGGGGAGTCGGGTTTGGCTCCCGGAGGACTCGGTGTCTGTGGTTCCCCAGGCAATCTCATCTACATATCAATGTAGAATGTAAAACTTGGAGCCATTTTTCTAGCATTCTCTCACTGGTCCCCTATTCTTCAGGGCCATCCAGTTTAAATTCAGTACAACAACACCAATGATGTGTCTTCTCTGAATCGTCAAGGAGGCACCAGGAGCCATGCGGCTTTTCTGGAGGCCTCGGGGATCCTTCGGCGGCCGGAAGGCTCAGTTCCATCCCAGTCAGTGATTTTCATTCCAGAGATGAAAAACTGGATGGAAGATCTCCTCGGCCGGACATCGGTAGATCCCTGGGAGTGGTCTCTTCTGTCAGGTGTTCCAGCTTCTTTGCTAGAGGTGGGGCGCCTCAATCATCACCTCCCGAATTATATATCCAGGTCCCAAGATGCTCTGGCTCTCATTGTAAACACGCTGGTTCAGACGTTCTCTCCTTGGAATCTGTCTATGGTTAATCCTTTCTGCTATGGCTTTTGTTCCAGCTGAGTAGCCTGGCGCCAGCAGATGGGATATAGTACGTCCAGGCGAAGCCAACTCATTTGGTTTCCGTCTAGTGTCGGCCTCCTAGGACAAGGGTCTATATCCAGGGTGTTGTGTCCTCTAATGAATCAGACGATAAAAGGAATTTACGCAAAGTACGAAAATCCAATTTTTGTGGATAGGTGATAAATGACTTTGGTGGGACAACCCCTGTAGACTAGAATCCTTAATCATTTCTTTGGATGATGATTTTTTTTTTTTTTTTTTTTTTTGCTCTGGTTCATTAGGACAGAGTCAAATCGGAGCAGTGACTTTTATAGCCATTAATATCTACATTCTGCTCTTAGCTGTTGACACATTGATGCAGTAGTAAAATCTATAAAATAATCCTGTAATAGGTATAAATAGGAGAGATCCCGTGTATGCATTTCTAGGACATAAATGTACAGAGTACACAATTTACACATAAGAGAAAATCCTTTGCGGAATAAAACTGACTTGCTTGACCATCTTCCTTGCGAGGTTTTTACGAATATGTTGAATCTTAAAACAATTTTTCAGATGCAGCAGGAGCTGGAGAAGAATATTGCTAAAGAACTTGATCAAGGTATGTTGTTTTGAATGACTGTGTCAAGGTTTGGTCAGTATTTTCAGCCCCTTAAAGAGAACCTATGTTATGCCCCTCTTGCTGAGGACAGAACAAGGTAGTGCCAGACCTGCTGTTTCCAGCGCTGTGTCCCTTCTTCTGTAAGATGCGGTAGTTTTAGAGTATTTAGTGCTCAAATCTGCAGTTTTCAGCCAGAAAAGAGTTATAAAGAGAGTCAGGTTTTTTCATATCCCACCCATCTGAGTCTATCCCCGCACACCTCAACTGATAACCCTATTACTTTGAATAGGTAGAACCATGTGAATAACTACCAGGTGGGAGGGGCTAGCCTTTGGTGGGTGGGGCTAACACCTGCACATGAATAGGATTTGAGCATAAAATGCTCTAAAACTACAGCGTCTTACAGAATAAGGGACACAGCGCTGGAAGCATGTCTGACACTAGCTTGTACTGTCCTCAGCAAGGGCGGCATAAACTATGTGACAGGTTCCCTTTAATGACAAGTACCTGTTAACAGCGAGATGAGAAATGGTAATGGTATTTCTACTAATTTTTCCACGTTATTGTGATCTAATTTCGAATGGATGACTACAATGTAGATCATCAATCTCTTTGCTATGAGTTTGGAGAGTCAGGAGCCACATCAAAGTAGTTGGGATTCAGTGAGTCTTGATAGAGATCAATCAGGGATGGTCTACTTTTCGGAATTCACCGATGCTGACCTCTGACATTGGGTACAAAGAGAGAACGACATTCAAGTGGCTGGGGATTTGCTATATTTTCTGTTAGTAGAGAGCAGTGCAGGACCATGGCAGAGACAAATGTGTTACATTATCTGGGCATTGTGGCTTTTGTAAGTCCTCTGCTGTAAGAAACTATTCTGTGGGGTCTTTTTTTCTAAAGTGATTATTTTAATGATCACTGGTATTCCATGACAGCGCCTGGACGTTGATGGCTGACTCTAGTATAAGCCAAGGAGGGCTTTTTCAGCACAAAAAATGTGCTGAAAAACTGCTTATACGCAAGTATATACGGTAGTTACCCCCATAAATTAAATACCCATTAAGGAAAACTTAATTAACCCTTAAAGTGGTTCAAAACCCCCACATTTAGGGAAGGGGTTATTTTTTACCCTATAGAAAGGTTATTTTGCAGAAATAAAAGGAAAGTGGAAAAGTTGAAGAAATTAAAACTTAATATCAACTTTTTGACAGATTTTTTTTAAAATTTTACCCAAATTTTGAATTTTTTTTCAACTGGAACATGGTAGATGTGACCAGGAAAATGCAACTCGACATTGATTCTACCATTTTTAGAGATCTCCCATATGTGGTCCTAGTGCGTGATCTGGCTCACCACAAGCCTCTGAAAAAATAGAAGAGCAGCTACTGGATTTTGGGGTCTCATTTTCATTACGATTTTTTGTAGTCGCCATTACAGATTTGGGGACACCCTAAAAAGACCACATATTGAAGAATATATCCAGGGGTGTAGTAAGCACATCGTCCCCACATAAATCTTCTTAGAATTGGGCTGTGAAAATGAAAACTAAAATTTTTTCCAACAATCTGCAATTTTAGCTGAAAATATTTTTAATTTCTACGAGGAATTCTGGAGAAAAAAAAACCACCCCAAAATTTGTTACGCAATTTCTTCCAAGTGTGCCAATACCCTATATGTGAGTGTAAACTGCTGTTTGGGCGCATGGCAGGGTGTACAAGAGAGGGAGTGCTATATGGTTTCATCTTGGACTCAACACCCCTCATGGATTGTGCATTTTGTACGCACAGGTTTTGCACATTATTTATTTTTTATTTTTTTTTTTAAAGCTTTGGGGAATGAAAATTGGGGGAGGAAGGGTATGCAGTTCCGCCATTGTCTTTTGAGCTTCATTTTTGCAGCGTACCCACAGGGCACGATCGGGCATAGTGACGTCATAGGCAGCCCCGGAAGTCTAACAATCGCAACCGCGAGTACACCGTCTGCTCCGATAGGGACAAAGGGAGCCATATCTCCGTTTGTCCTTCCCTTAGCTGCCGCGATCGCGTGGCAGCTGTGGGGTTAATCAATGCAGCATGAGGTCAGCTGTAATGTACAGCTAGTCCCATGTTGCGATCGTGCGGGCCCCACTTGAGAGCCCTCATGATGTCCAGGACCTACCCGTATGTCCATTTGCGGGAAGTCACTTCCCGCTAGGACGTATGGGTACGTCCAATGTCGGGAAGGGGTTAAAACATGATTTTTAATCATATACCTCTAAAATATGTGTAGTGGGAAAAATTAGTATTTGATACAGTGGCGGTTTTGCTAATTTTTCCACCTACAAAGAGTGGAAAGGTCTGTCATTTTTATCATCGGTACACTTCAACTGTGAGAGACAATCTAAAAAAAAATCCAGAAAATCACATTGTTTGATTTTTAAATAATTTGCATTTTATTGCAAGATCACCTACATACTAGCACTAATTCTGGCTCACAGACCAGTTAGTTTTTGTTTATGAAGCCCTCCTACTCTGCACTCATTGCCTGTATTAATTGCGCCTGCTTGAACTCATTACCTATATAAAAGACACCTGTCCACGTAATCAGTTACACTCCAACCTCTCCACCATGGCTCGGACCAAAGAGCTGGAGTGGGCTACAGACCTGCACAAGGCTGGAATGGGCTACAGGACAATAGGCAAGCAGCTTGGTGAGAAGGCAACAATTGTTGGCGCAAACACTAAAGAAAGTTAAAAAAGATAATTTTTGGGCCTGAAATTTTGTGTTGTGGGGTGCCCTCAGGCATGTCATGAATAAATTGCGTTCGTAAATTACCACTACGCCGTGCTGCAGTGAGTGCAAACTTGGTCAATAACCAGAAACGTCTGACCTCTGTAATTGCAAACAAATGTTTCTGTACCCAATATTAAGTTCTGTTTTTCTATTATATAAAATACATATTTCATGCAATAAAATATAAATTATGTAAAAATCATAGTGTGATTTCCTGGATTTTCTCCATTCTTTGTAGGTGGGAAAACTTGCAAAATCGCCTGAGTATCCAAAACCTATTTTACCCACTGTACTTATCTATCCAAAAGCTCTAAACCAACAAGAATCATAAAATAATCCAGCGTCACCTTGACCATAACATTTTATTAACTAATGTTGAAGATAATGTAGTACTTGCCACCACCTAACTGAGCAATCACTATTTCTTCTGACCATCTGGAACTCCAAAAATTATTATTCGTCTTCCATAAATGTCAGACATGATGATGGAGACTTGAGAAATCAGCACACTTTCCCTAAATCCAACCTCCCAAAAAGGGTGACCATGCTATGTTATGGAGAGAATCTGTTGTGGCCGCGACAGTGTGGAGCAGTTGAGGTGTGCTATTGTTATCACTAGCTCAGAACCATTTAGAGTATTATCATAGATTACAACCTGGCTTTGCGGTGTGCCCACGGCAATAGGGAGGAAGGTGGGGGTGTCTAGAACAATGGACATTTGCTCCATAGTAAAAGCTCCTGCTGGACAATATAGTGGCTGTCGAAAAACACTCAGTGGTCCACTCTTGTAATTTCACAGAAGATGTAGTCTTGCTTTTTTATGCCATATGATTTACTAATAAGCTGCATGTGACATGAATGTGACTGACACACTTGCTCTACAAGCAGTAAAGATTTTGGGCACTTCCTGTATAGTTATACTATCTATGATATACGGTAATCTATTTTATCATAACTGTTTTTACTTTTTTCCCTTTTAGCTAATGCTGAGCTGGAAGCTGGATGTACCAGAATCTCTCCTGTTGGCTCAATAGCTGGTTCCCTTAGAAACCTGAACGCAGACCAAGACCCAGTCTCAAGAGCAACACAGCAATATCTAGAAGTCTTAAAGAAAAACTACATGATTTAAATGGGCATTGTTTACATGAAAGGGTTAAAAGGGTTCGGTGATGCTTTTTTATCCAAGAAGAAAAAGAACCTTGCTAGGGTGCTGAATCTTCACCAGAAACACATCTTCACTTGTTAGCTAACAAGAAAAACCTGCCCGTTTTATTCTCCCCTCCAAACAATCCAGGTTGTGACCACAGTTCTGTAGGTGAATGTGTGCAGATTATGGAGCATGCTCAGCCTTCTCTCACACTCGAGGGGAGTGGGGGGGTCAATGCACAAAGGATATGAGAATCTGGTCACAGACTTTGCTGCACGTGCAGTTGCGTGACCAGGGCCTGTAGCACTACAGCAAGGATGTGCACCATAGTTTACTGTACTAACACAAGGTGCCACTGTCACAAGATCAATAAAATGTGATCTGGTCAAGAAAAAGAATTAAAAAAATAATTTTCAAAAGTTTTTAACATTCCATTTTAAGGGCATTTTTAATAGTGGCACAACTCCTTAGCTTTTTCATAGGTATTTTGCATTTGCTATATAACATTCATGGTTTTATTATTTATTTATTTCTGGATCCATTCCTTCCTCCATGACCACTGCATTTGAGTATGTTTATGTAACATGTGCTGTGTATGTTGTTCATTTTAGATTTTAACTGTCTACATGTATTTGTTAGATTTTATGGTACGTAATGCCCTTCCACATAAAGTCCTATTCACTTTGTGACAGTATTTACATAAAAGGCTGTTCCCACCATAGACTTTGATGGTGTACCACTAGGACGGCACATGCCATCAAAGTCTGACAAGTGCGGGTCCCACATCTGTGACCCACACCTACCTAAGGAACAGGCCCCTGAAAGTTGTGGAGCAGAATTCTGTTTTATGGAAGTTCCAGGCACAGCTGAACATGGTGCTCCGCTATTCTCGCAACTTCCTTAGATCCAGTGGTGGGAACACCCCTTTAAAGTGTTAGTGCCAAGAAAGTTTAATATTTTATTTTTGTATTATTTTTTACTCTGCTGCTGAACAAAAGGTACATAAGATCTCCATATATCATATTAGACAGGAGACATTTTCTGAATCTGTTGTCGGTGACGCTCATTTTTAGACTGCTTCATTTCAGTTAATTAATACAATATGGTCTCAATGTGAATTCTTATACTTCTAGCGGTTAGTGGTACAAAGCAAATACATTTGCTGCCAAAAGTGTTATGGGTATTCCTAAAACAATACTTTATAGAAGAATTGTAAATTATTCATCTAAAGGGGAAGTCTAGGTTTAAAAAAAAATGTACAAGAGTGGTGAGGTTTCTAGAAAAAAGCAAATACATTTTCTTAATTTCAGATAATCTTTCAGGTTAAAAGTTACTTTAACCTGTTTTAAAATGTGAAAAAGTTAACATTAATAACTGCTTTATTTATGGGTTGTTGTGTGAGTCAATGTAGAAGAATGTCTGTATTTCCATGGTAAACACTATGCCCCTTGTGCACTGTTAATACTAGGAAACTGGACCATTTAGACCCAGTCATATCTGTTCTGGTTAGGTTTAGCCAATGCACCTGTCACAAATCTCCCGTGTCATAATAAGAATGAAAAATGGTCTTATGCGTGTCCCTGTAGTTTCAACAGACATACGTATTGTTTTTTTTTCCTTTTACATTGCTTATTTTGTTAAAAATGCATAGGTTATCCAGGATAATCTGTCCAAAACCGCAGGATATGTCAGAAAAAAACATTGTGTGCACATATCCGTGCTGGATTTTGAAAACACTTGATAACAGTGATAACACTGAGCAGGCAGGAAGTGTTGCCATGTGGACACAGAAGCACATTTTTAAAATGTATAGGATGAGTTTAATGTAGATCTTCTGCAAGTTCTCCTTTCATCTGGATGTTTACGAATTGTACATATTAAATGCTACAGCAAATCTATCTATATTTACGTTACATGAGCCTGTATTGTTTTACTTACCGACGTCAAATTCTTCTATTTTCAGTTACTACAAAAGATAAATCCTGCATACATTGCACCAAATAAATACTTTATATACATTGCTTGCTGTTACGTCTTCTATAAAATCCTACCAACCACTTTAAACCCAACACATGCAAAATTGAATGTTTGAGAGTATTTTCAGAATTATTTCACTGAAAATTAAATCAGGATATTGATGAAAGAACAATATATATATATATATTTTTTTTTTAACCGATAGCATTACAGGAACACTACAACTTTGTTAATTTTGGGTACAAGTAGTGCTGTGGCCAGTCCATAATGACCCATAGTAGGTATGTAAACTTTATTGATAAACACGGTATTTCTATATTGGCCTGTGCATCTGTAATGGAGGTGTCTATCATGATCAAGTAATATAATCCAGGGAACTAGCCTACAAAGCATAGATGAAGTGCAGCCATGTTTGTCAGTCGTCGGATGAGAGCAACTAACGTTCATTGGCCCTACACAATCCTATTTGAGTTTTATGCTCTGAAAAAATGTGAGTTTTTCACATTTATGGGATGCTAATGTTTGCAGTTTTTCCAACTCTTATAAGCTAGTAGATGTATAGGTGTAACAAATAGTCCTTTGATCCTTATAAAACCCAATTGACCATCTTGGGGGAGCAGCTATTAAAGCTATGATACAGATAAAATATAGCCATATTGCAACTAGGATAGCTGCAACTTGCAGGAGTGCAAGATGTTCTGTTCGACTGTAGCTTCATATCAAAGAATTAAGTCGTCTGACAAAATCGCCCCTTCTAACCCCAGCCCCAGGCCATTTGCAGACCACCACAATACCAGGCCCATTGAAATGTCCATATTATGGCCACAGTACCAGACCTTCCAACAGAACTGTTGTGCCTGTCTGAATGGGGCCAAACCATTTACTCATTGTCCTCCTTTACTACTTGATTTGTCAAGTTCTCTGTTCAAGCATTTGTTCAGGATTAGAAAACACGGCAGCTTTCTTTACAAAACTGTTACAAATCCTTTAACAAGTTGTAGAGGTTGCAGTATTGAACAAAACACTGGGACAGGTTGGACACTCTTACATACAGCCTTACTTTTGTAATCCTGAGCAAACCTTTGAAATCTAGTGCAAACAAGAATATTTTGCTGTAAGCGGTTTGATAACACATGCTTTCAGGAGAGACCAGCTCTGGCCTAGGATAAACCATGTCACAATTTGTTTTCCCTTGACGATACAATAAGGCCCTCTGTCAGCTTGATAAAAATTGTAACCATATTGTGACTAAATTAGGGAAAGATCAGGCAGACCACCCCAGTCTTCTCACATATTAGGTAAGTAAATTTTAGAGTTTGGTTCTCGTCAGCTATTGAAGTATAGACTTGCCTATTGTCTTATTATATACTTCTGCAACACTTTAGCTGAAATACAAGGGAATGGATCTCATTTTCAAGAATTGTATGGTAGAGTGCAGAACTCAAGATCACCGGGTCCTAAGATAGTAAATCAATTTTAACAATGCCATGGCTATCGGCTTACTGAGAAATGCTATAACTGTTTTATATTAGATATATTGGAACATATATTGTCCAAAGAGCATTATTCTAAAATACTTGGTATTATTCTTGTTTTCTGCAACCTTAAGATACCTATTTTCACATAATGTATATATTACTCAAAAAAGGCAACACTGAAACACCACATCCTAAATCTCAATGAATTAGATAGTCCAGTTGCAATTTTATACTCATTACATAGTGGAATGCATTGAGAACAATACAACATAAAAATGATCAATGACAATTAAAATTAATATCTGATGGAACCTGGCATTTGGAGTACCAAATTTCAGGCTGATCAACTTTAGTGGAAATGTCTCAAGACAAGGAAATGAGGTTTAGTAGTATGTGTGGCCTCCATGGGCCTGTGTGACCTCCATACAATGCCTGGGCATGCTCCTGATGAGGCAGCGGATGTTCTTCTGAGGGATCTCCTAGACCTGGATTAAAGCATCAGTCAAATCCCAGACAGTCTGTTGTGCAACGTGGTGTTGGTGGATGGAACGAGACATGATGGCCCAGTGTGCTCGATTGGATTCAGAGCTGGGGAATGGGCAGGCCAGTCCATAGCATCAATGCCTTCATCATGCAGAAACTGCTGACACACTTCAGCCACATGAGGCCTAGCATTGTCATACATCAGAAGGAACCCAGGGTCCACTGCACCTGCATATGGTCTTGCAATGGGTCTAAGGATCTCATCCTGGTACTTCTGGCTAGCACATGGAGGGCTGCGGGGCTAGCCAACAAAATGCAGTCCCACACCATTACAGACTCGCTGCCAAGACAGCCATGCTGGAGGATGTTGCAGGCAGCAGAAAGTTCTCCATGGCATCGCCAAACTCGTGCTCAGTGTGAACCTGCTACCATCTGTGAAGAGCACAGGGCACCAATGACTAATCTGCCAATCTTGGTGTTCTCTGGCAAATGCCAATCACTGCACGGTGTTGGGCTGTAAGCACAACACCAACTTATGGATGTCAGGCCCTCATAGAGTCTACGTCTCATAGTTCTAGCAGACACATGGCCTGCTGAAGCTCATTTTGCAGGGCTCTGGCCCTGCTCCTCCTTCCCCATAGGAGAAGGTAGCGGTCTTGCTGCTGGGTTGTTGCTCTCCTACAGCCCCTCTCCAGGTATCTACTCCATGCTCTGGACACTGTGCTAACAGCAACAGCAAACATTTTTGACACGGGTCACATTGATGTGCCATCTTAGATGAACTGCACTACCTGAGCAACTTCTGTGGATAGTAGATACCGCCTCATGCTACCTCTAGGGGTGAGCGCAATGACAAAATGCAAAACATCCAAAAAGGATGAGAACAGAGAAATGGTCTGTGGTCAGCACCTGCAGAACCACTTCTTTATAGGGGTTGTCTTGCTTATTGCCAATCATTTCTAACGTCTGTTCCATTTGCACAACAGCAGGAGAAGTTGATTTGTAAATGGACAGGTGTATATATATATGTTATACAGCCTTAAAGAGAACATGTCACATAGTTTTTGCCCCCCTGGCTGAAGACAGAACAAGGTAGTGTCAGACCTGCTGTTTCCAGCGTTGTGTCCCTTATTCTGTAAGATGCTGTAGTGTTCGTGTATTTAATGCTCAAATCTGCAGTTTTCAGCCAGAAGAGTCATTTGAAGAGTCCTTCAGAGTGTCAGTATTTTTCAAACCTGGCCAATCGGAGGCTAGCCCCGCCCACCTCAACTGACAAACCTATTACTTTGAATAGGTAGAAACATGTGAATAACTAAGTGGGTGGGGTTAACACCTGCTCATGAATAAGATTTAAGGGGTAAATGCTCTAAAACTGCTGCATCTTACAGAATAAGGGGCACAGTGCTGGGAAAAGCAGGTCTGACAATAACTTGTGCTGCTCTCAGCAAGGGGGGCACAACCTATGTGTCAGGTTCCCTTTAAATTTCATCTAAATTAGTATACATTTCTGCGCTAATTAATTTCATAATCTAGTTTAGGTTGGGAACTGGGGGAATTAATTTTTCCTTCGTCCACCACTAGGTGGGGCTCACTGCATCCATAGCCACCATTAAATTTCATTTGTATTAAGTAAGGTCTCCTGCTGAAGGATGTAGTTACAGCGATGCTAGCACTCTGGGAATGAGTCACAAATGTTTAACAATCTACTGGCATGCAGTATAGACCTCAAATGTAATCATATGGTAAGTGTGTAGATGGCATCAGACAGTTTAACTTTTTATATATTCCATCTACCATCATAGGGTTGTTTAACAGAAGGCTCAAAAATGGGCAGAAATTTGGGTTCACATGGCTTTAAAATGGGCCAATTTGGGTCCGTAATTAGCGGAAGTGCGCAAATTACGGGCCGGAAAACAAACCCATTAACGGTAATTCACAGTTCTCATAGAGAACTATGGATAACGTCTCCTCTCCCCGCCCGGCGGGGAGAAAATTGACATGTCACTTTCTAGCGGCGTATACGCGCCGCTAGCAGTGATTGTCTATGGGCCGGCGAAGTGCCGGCCCCCCGCTCCCCCCCCCGCTCCCGCCCACACGGCGTAATTGCGGGGCGTAATTACGCCCTGCAAATACACCGTATGAACATAGCCTTAGGCCTCGTTCACACGGCTTATTTTGCCGCGGATTGGCGCCGTACTGCCCCGGACCAATGCCAATCGCGGCAGCAATTACGGTAATCCACTGCTCTCATAGAGAACAGTGGAATCCGTCGCTCCTCCCCGCTTGGCGAATCCGCCGCGGGGGGAGAAAGTGACATGCCCATTATTTAATGCCCCCGTCCCCGTCGGATTTGTGAGCTCAATACGGCTCACAAATCCGTCGGGAATAAGCCGTGTGAACACGGCCTTACACTGCATCCTCGACATGGTTATGTCATCTCCACATTCCAACACCTAGTACAAACCCCAGTGGCTGCTAACTGTGAGGGATGGACTTCAACTGTAACTGTGGGTTTTCATGGAAGATGATATACTAAAATTTGGGATGACTGTCCTTAGTCCAGCGGGGGAAGGAATTACTTGCAATGGTAAGGTTAGAATAGGAGGAGAAATTAGGTGGTGGGGATGCAGAGGGCGAAAGGAGTTTCACCAGTCTCATCATTATTTTTTATAAACTAATTTAGGTTATATTAGAGAGGAAGTCATGCTTGCTAGGTCCATGGCTGGTTTTGTTCACAACAATGGCAGTCATGACATGTCTGTGGGCATATGGTGAAATGATATTAGTGCTGCTAAATCATCTGTAAACCATCTATTTTAGGTCTTCAAGGAAATGCACATTATTTTTTTCCATTTTTGCATCACTACAATCTAAGCAGCATAAGGTTTTATTTTTTTATATATCAGTCATATAGGACTTTTATAAGATAATTTTTATTTTTCAAATTACAACACTGTAGTCTGTAGGCAAGTTCAACTACAGAATCCAAAATGTAAAATTACCACATTTAGTTATTTCTAAACCTAGCTGTTTCAGCAGTGTATCAACTGTAAGATACAGCTGGCACACCCTTGCTAATGGTAAAATACATATACAGTGTATGACATATACTCATATTTTGCAGCAAGTTAAAAACAACCATATTCAAAGCCCAAAATAGGCTGGTCAGTATGGGGTTAAACATGTTAAGCCCTCTCACATACTATGTAAGATATGGTAGTAGGCATATAGATAGAAATGTGTCACTTAAAAGCTGCTCAAAGAGATGTTTTAAAAAAAGAACTACAGGCAGTCACCGGGTTACATACGAGTTAGGGACTGTAGGTTCGTTCTTAAGTTGAATTTGTATGTAAGTTGGAACCAATATATTTAGTACATGTATGGTGTGTAATTATAGGCAGGTATATGTCCCCATAGCAGGTATAGGTAGGTATATGTCCCCCATAGGCAGGTATATGTCCCTCAGAGGTAGATATCGGCAGGTATGTACCCCATAGATAGGTATAGACAGGGCTTTATTTATAAAAAAATAAAAAAAATAAAAAAAAAATACCTCGCTCCCCCGCTGCTCTGAGGCTTACCTGCGGCTCCATCTTCTCTCCGCTCTCAGTCTTCTGGCACAGGCCAGTGATGTAATCAGGCTGCGCAGGCAGCGTGACGACATCGCACGCTGCCTGTGCCGGAGACTCCGGAAGGTCGCATGTCTGCTTGCGGCCTTCTGGAGTTCTATTGCGGAGCAGGGAGCGCTCGCTCTCTGCTCCGCAATAGAGGCTTCGGCTCTATGAGCTCTGGGAGGAGTCGCATACAGCCGAAGCGATCCCCACCGGTGCCCGGGCCGGGACCGGAGAGTCAGCTGTATGCGCTCTAAGGAGTTGCATGCAGCTGCGAAGATCGCTGTCAGCTGTCCCAGGCTTGCGTCGTTCCGGTACCCATTCGGAACTAGGGGACAGACGTAAGTCGGGGACTGCCTGTATATGAATAGTTAGATAGACATGCTTATAGTTCATAAAAACAGCACAACTTTGTGCACAGAATGGTTATAACAAGGTCAACACACTTGCCCACTTTATTCTAGTGATCCATGAATGGGACAGTGCCTATGTTAGAAAAGGTTTTAGAGTACATGGGACTGACCCACTGCAGATTTGCAGCAGCAGTGTGGATTATCTCATCCATATGGTGGAGAGAAAATTTGTACAGAATCCACAGCATGGCCAATGGGCCACAGCTCTTTCCCATTGACTTCAAAGTTGAATATTTGCTCTGGAAATGCAGCAAAAGCCATAAAGGCAAAAATGCATTGACACCCCCCCCCCCCCACCCCTCTATTTTTGTCCATAGTCCACAGTAGCAAATTCACATGATGTGACTTTGTTACCACAGACAATCCTCAGCTGCTTTTTTTCTCCCTAATTTTACAATGTAAATTGGGACTTTGCACAGTTGTGCAAATCTGTAGTAACTGCTGAAGTTTAGTTTTGCTATCTCATCACATATAAGTTGGTATATGTAAGGCTGGTATCATACCTGCAGTTGTTTGTGCCAAACACAGAGGATACAAGGAAGTGACGTAACAAACAAAACTGTGAAACAAAACTTCATCATGTGCGATTCCCCCCTAAAAAAAAGCATCTGGACATCCCCAGCTCTGATTAGGAGTGAACGACTTATAGTACAATAGTAAGATTACAAAACATAAAAACGTATAAACATTTTAATTTACATAATAAGGTAGAACACTTAATAAAGATGCAGAATAAGCAATTCATCAAAATGCATTTATATATAAAAAACAACATGTACAGCTGTAGATGTATGTTCACATCTCTTCAATTTACAACAGAGTTCAAAGGTTCGGCTCTAATATTCCCCAAGTCCAGTGCAGAGTCTGTTTCTTCATCAATCTCTCCTATGACAGCCCTGAAGAGATATTTAAGAATTTTTAGCATCTTGTCACCTTTATAATATACTTATGCTGCTTACTGGAACCATGAAAAGACTGCATGAAAACGGTTTTATTTCTTAAAAAAAAAAAAAAAAAGTGGAAACAGTAAATTACAAATTGCATTGTTATTCTTGAGATGTTCATATTCCCCCCCAAAACCGGGCAGAAGAATGAACATGTTCAATGTTTTTCAGACCGCCGGCAGTCTAAAATACCGCCTGGCGGAAAACCCATGCAGTGGGGACTGTTGAACGGGTTTTCCATAGAGGTCCATTTAAAAGTTTCATAAATATATAGGTATATTCGGCATTCTTAGTTCCTCAGGTATAATCAGCAGTTACAGGTCCCCACCTGTCTAACAGTCACATAGTTACATAGTTTGCAAGGCAGAAAAAAAGACGTCCATCCAGTTCAGCCCATTTTGCTAAAGTGTTGATCCAGAGGAAGGCATGAGGTAGAAGCCAATTGTCCTCATTTGAGGGAAAAAATTCCTTCGCGACTCCAATCTGGCAATCGGAAAAATCCCCGGATCAACGAACCCTCTCCAGAATCCTAGTCCCTATAACTTGTTATATTATCACGCTCTAGAAATGTATCCAAACCCTTTTTGACCTCTGTTACTGAATTCACCATGACAAGTTCCTCTGGCAGTGAGTTCCACAGTCCCACCGCTCTAACAGTAAAGAATCCCTTTCTATGTTTATGTAGAACGTTCTTTCCTCTAGATGTAGAGGATACCCCCTTGTTCTAGATACAGTCCTGGGTATAAATAAGTCTTGAGAGAGATCTCTATATTGACCTTTGATGTATTTAAATATATTTATTATGTCCCCCCGAAGCAGTCTTTTCTCTAAACTAAATAACTCTAACCTTGCTAATATTTCTGGGTATTGTAGTCCACCCAGTGCTTTTATTATTTTTGTTGCCCGCCTTTGTACCTGTTCAAGCTCTACAATGTCTTTCCTGTGTACTGGTGCCCAAAACTGTACACAATATTCCATGTGTGGTCTAACCAGTGACTTGTATAATGGGAGAATAATGTTCTCATGTGCCTCTATGCCCCTTTTAATACACCCCATAATCTTATTTGCCTTGGCAGCTGCTGCCTGACACTGGCTGCTACAATTAAAGGAGTTGTCTCATTACAAGCTTTCAGCCCGTCTGTCTCTTCTGCTCCCTCTTCCCCCCTCCCCTCAGCACACAGGCAGCTCAGTAACTTCTATACAGCAAGGGGGAGGGGGTTTGCTGCCAGAGTTAACCCTGTGTGTGCCTGCCTAGGTCTGTTGCAGGAGAGGGCTGATCTATGAGTGTAGAGAGGTCTGTGAAGCATTGATTACTAATAGCAGAGCAGAGGGGATGCAAGTGTTCCTATATCCCCTGCTTAGCTTACAAGTCTCCACATCTCCAGCAACAACAAATCCTGTCAGAACAGACACAGGGCAGCTGGGAAGTGTTACTATACTCAGGATGTGTCACTAGTACAGCACAGCATGAAGCATTCACATGCCCCCTGATCTGTATAGTATTAGTATAGTGGCAGTTCCACAGACACATCATGATTATAGTAACACACAGGGTCACTGCTGTCACATCTATCTGTGTAGAGAGCAGGAGGAAGCAGGCACACACAGGGTTAATCCAGGCAGCAGGGACACAGAAGCCAGAGTCCTCACTCCCCCGCCCTCCACTACAGAAGCATTCTGTGCGGAGGGGCTCTCTGCTCCAACCTGTCTTCAAAGGTGATGAGTCATACAGACCTGACAGCCAGTGAGATAAGGATCAACAGGTCAGCTGCTATAGAGATTTGAGAAGCTGATGTAGTACTACTAACAGGGCTAACTCAAAATCAGTAGGGCATTTGTAATGAACATATATTGCAAAGCTGCTTGTTTTTTTAAAGATCTTTTAATTAAAACCCAATCATTGTAGCGAGACAACCCCTTTAAGTTTACTGTCCACCAGGATTCCCAAGTCCTTCTCCATGTCACTTTTACCCAGTGTTTTTCCATTTAACATGTAATCATGTAATGGATTTTCCCTTCTCATGCCTATAACCTTGCATTTATCTGTGTTAAACCTCATCTGCCATTTTTCTGCCCAGGTCTCCAACTTATCCCGATTCCATTGTAATAACATATTATCCTCTATTGTGCCGATTGCTTTACAGAGCTTAGTATCGTCTGCAAAGATTGATATTCTACTGTGCAATCCCTGTGTAAGATCATTAATGAAAGTGTTAAAGAGGATAGGACCCAATACTGAGCCCTGTGAAACCCCAGTAGTAACAGGGATCAAGTCTGAGTATGTACCGTTAATCACCACCCTTTGTTTTCGATCTCTGAGCCAGTTGCTTACCCACTTGCACACATTTTCCCCCAGTCCAAGCATTCTCATTTTATTTACCAACCTTTTATGTGGCACCGTATCAAATGCTTTAGAAAAATCTAGATATATGACATCCAGTGGCTCATACACTTAGAAATAATCTTGCTGATTAAACAAGCAAAAGCTGACTTTTTAGCTTCAAATTTTAATGTAGAAAAAAAACTTTATCATACAAGGCATGCTATTAGCATAAGACATAGAGAAGTTTAAAATTGCATAACCTGAGGATCCAACGATAAGTCTCACAGAGCCGCTTTTTATCCCAATGCTAGATGAGCATGTTCCGAGTCGAGCAAACCATCGTTGGCAGTCAAAATCATTTTAAACTTGTCTATGTCTTATGCTAATAGCATGCTTTGTATGAGAAAGTTTTTTCTACATTAAAATTTGAAGCTAAGAAGATTCAAAGCTTTTCCTTGTTTAATCAGCAGGATTATTTCTAAGTGTGTGGCCATTTACAGACGGTTTTCAAAAACGAAAACCGTCCAAAAACCCTTGCCATGGGGACAAGCCCTAACACTTCCTGTTCTGTAGAAAAAGCTTTTTCAGTAGTCTCATTATAAGAATAGGCAGGATTACACTGAAAGGTGACACCAATGTGTATAAATAACACAGGATGCACCGTTCACATTAGGAGATAGTCACAGTTCAGCCTCTCTCCCTTCCTGCACACTGACTAATTCCCAGGTCACAGAGCGTGCCTTTTTCTATAGAAGTTAATGGGTCCACTCCTGTTCACAGGCTCCTATGTACATAAAGCTGCTGTAAAGCACCTCTCTAAATGCTGTTAAAAGCAGCTCAGACAGGAGGGCTGCCCCCATAATCATATACAGACAACAGAACTGAGAAATCTTCAATCAGAAAATAAAAACTGCTAAGAAGAAAGGAGCATGTATCAGTATCTGCTTTTAATTATTATAAAAAAAAATTAGCAATAGATTCTGTTTAAGGGTCTCACTGAAAAGGGCGTTTTTATCTCCGGGTCTATGGCCGGCTTGTAGCAAGCTAAGAGCCTACCACAGAGAATGAGGAGATGGCCGTGCTTGTGCTGTTCCCCCACATTCATTTTTATGGGACTTTCTAATACAGCCGGTTGTATTCAGAGCTCTCTCAGAAATAAAACAGAGAATTCCGCAAGAACAACCATCTGCTAATTCTCTGTGGTCAGCACCTAACTTGTCACAGACTCAGAAATGAGGAGCTGTAAACACCCCTTTAAATGGGATGTATCGCTTCCTTAGTTCGGCTGACTCGCACTGCTCTCAGCTTGTCAACTCCTCAAATGCAGGGGGCGTTTCTTCCCCTCCCAGCTATGTGACATCATCCCCCCTTCACTGCTGGCTCCTGAGACCCCTCCTACCCCCCCTCCCTCTCTGAGTCCACATGTCACTCCCTATCAGTCTTAGCTACATACCACAGGCTGCATTCAATCTAGACTCAGCACTGATCTCTCCTCTCACAGCTGGAGATGTGTTACATTTGAATCCAGCTCTAGGAACGGCACAGATCTGCTTCTTTGCAGGAGAATTAGTCAGGCAGGGATTGACACAAATTGTACTGTTTCCTGATTGTGTAAGCCCTTCAGTGTAATGTTTCTTCTGGCTGTGTGTCGGTGAAAATGTGACGGTCCCTGAGTGAGAGACACAGGAATACTCGCTCTGTGAATCGACCCGGGGGCTGTACAGAATGTAAATGAGCTCTCAGCTAGTGAAATGCAAGGAGGAGGGATCCGGAGGGATTCGACCAGGACTGGATATCAGTGTAAACAAAACACAAGATAAGGAATACAAGACAGCTTTGCTAATGACACCCAATTACAAAGTTGCTTGTTTTCACTGTCCCCTTATTCTGAAGACCATTTAATGAAATGATAAAACCCCTTTAAGTCTCATGCAGTCACCCTCTTAGGGCATATTCACACGGCGGATTTGGCCATGGGTTTCGGCGTGGTTGCCGAGGCCAAAACCTCGTCTAAACCTCGCGTCTCCCGACGAGGTTTATCGGCACGAGTGGTCGCGGCATGGTTTTGGGTGCGGTCTGCGGCAAGGTTTTCACCTATACAAATTAATAGGCAGGACAAAACCCGCGCAGCAACCGCACCGAAAATCACGACACCACGGCCCAAAGGCCAAAACCGCACCGTGTGATTAGCAACAGGGTTTCCCATAGGAAACCATGTAATGAACTAGGGGTGTTTGGGGCGCGATTCGGACAAGGTTTTGGCCGCGGCAGCCGCGCCGAACCCGCGGTCAAATCCGCAGTGTGAACATGCCCTTAGATTCATAGGACTACAGACAACCAAAAATTGCAATTCTAATGCAATTTATATAATATTGGGGGGAAAAAACAGGGCGATTCTCCACATAGCTTTTTCATGAAAAAATCCTGCGCTTTTCATGGCGCTCTTTTGACGTTTTTTCCCCAGTAAATAAACGCGGCAGACAAATGTTTGCTGCAAGTGATTTAAGTATTGTGAAGGACTAGACAGGGCGGGCGACATGTATGAAGCTCGCATCGTCGGAGCGCACGTTTTCGAGCGCTCGAACGTGAAAGCTGCACCTCATGTATGTCGGCGCCCGAGGTGCGCTCATAGATGCGGTGTAAAGTCCACCGCACCTCGCCAGTGTGTGAGGCGCAGTGCGGGACTGCGCCTAAGATTCGCCGCCCGAGGAGGTGCGCTCATACATGCGGTGAAAAGTTCCCTGCGCCTCGCCAGTGTGTGAGGCGCAGTGTGGGACTTAGGCGCAGAAGGACTGCACCTAACATGTATTCCGATTTGAGACAGGCTGGAAAACAGCGAGAAATCATTAAACATGTTAGTGAAGAGCAAAAAGTTGTCTTTCAAATGAATGAATGAATAAAGTGAAAAATCAAAGCTGTCTAAAAGCGAATAAATGTAGTGAAAAAGTGAATCATTAAAATTAAAGGGAAAATATATAAGATCGCTCAAGAAAAATCTCAGCTCCGTGCGGCATGGAGTATGAATCAAAAAAAGTTTTTATTACGTATAAAAGTATCTGAAAAAGAGCTTCTAAAAAAATACATAAATAAAATCACTTTCCAAAAATCAAGAACGGCGCTATATCAGGAATTTGGATATTGGAAATTGCAGGGAAATACAATAATTCAAATCCTGTAAGCTATTCTCATTGGTCGGCAGAAACCAGCCAAGTAATGACTTTTAGGGCACCCTTCCATCGCGCCCTTCTTGCTCCACTCAAAATAGACGCACTACATATGATTGGTGGATTCATATCTGCCGCCTGGCCTCAACCAATCAGCTCTTTTCTGCCTTTTTTATTGTATTTTGAACTGTCCCGCCTTTGCATTTGATTGGTCAATACTTCTCCATAGGTTATAATGCTTCACTGTCGCTCCTATTCTGATTGGTTGGTTTTTGCCGACCAATGAGAAGCACTTACAGAATTTGAATTACTGTATTTCCCGGCAATTCTCTATATCGCAATTCCTGATGTAGCGCCGGTCTCGGCGACAAACGCGTTGTTAGGGATTTGATTGATTTATGTTTATAGAAGGTTTAAGCTCTTTTTCAGATAATATTTTACACCTAATAGAAACGATTTTTTTAATCATACTCCATGCCGCACGGCGCTGAGAGCCGAGATTTCATTGCCTCGATCTCTCCATTGACTACAATGGGACAAAGTAGCTCGCACTCTGATTGGCCGGAATAGCCAACCCCCACGCTAGCTCAACCAATCAGCTCTTTTCTGCCTTTTTTACTGTATTTGGAACTGTCCCGCCTTTGCATTTGATTGGTCAATACTTCTCCATAATTATAATGGTTCACTGTCGCTTCTATTCTGATTGGCTGGTTTCTGCCGACCAATAAGAAGGGCTTACAGAATTTGAATTACTGTATTTCCCGGCAATTTCCAAGATCCCAATTCCTGATGTAGCGCCATTCTTGATTTTTGGAAAGTGATTTTATTTATGTTTTTTTGTTTTTTTTAGAAGGTTTGAGCTCTTTTTCTGATAATGTTTTAACACGTAATAAAAACAATTTTTGGAATCATACTCCGTGTCTCATGGAGCTGAGATGGATTTCTTTTGCGATCTTCTACATGTTTCCTCTCATGTTACATTCTCGCTTCACTTCGCCTTCTCCGGCTCATTTAGACCAACTTCAACTAGGTCTGCCTGTCGGAGCTGTCGAGCGCTGCAATGCGCCGCACTTTGCCGACCTGCGATCATACATGCCTCGGAGTATTCTAATGTGCCGCGTCCCGCCCCAGAACGCCCATTGCACGCCCCTTCATGTGAGGCGCATCCGAAAGTGGCGAAGGCTGTGCCTAACATCACCTCCCTGCGTCCGACAGGGGATTCGGATCGGTGAGGCGCCGTTTTTGCCGGAAAACAGGCGCAACTCCCAATCATACATGTCGCCCTAAGTTTTTTTTGTTATTGTTGTTGAAACAGTACTTACACATTGTCTCCTCTCACAATATACAGCCCCAGCACGACTTGTTCTACTCCTTGTGATGAACTGAATACTCGCTCATGACTCTCATCCAAGATAAGGTTAATGGTCTGATCAAAACCTTTAAGCGTTCCCTAGAAGAAAAAGCAAACATTAAGCCATTCCAGAAGTAGATAAAGAGGAAGTGTCCCATGCTCTGGCTGCAGCCTATTACATTAAACAACATTGAAGCCAGCTCAGATATGAACTAGCCAGCCGACTAACACTGGATTAGATTATTACCTAAATAATGTGACCTGTGGATATGTCATCAAGGAAATCAGAAAATAAATAATTACAGTACTGTAAACTAAGGGGCCATCATCCATATTGAGTAACACAATAACAATCATATTTAACAAAGATACATTTACAAAGCAAAAGGAAAAAAAAAAGTATTCGGGTATGTTCACACAGCGTATTTGTTGGGCATACTTTGGAGCGTATCTGCACCATAGTACGCCCCACAAATACGCTCAAAACATTGTTCAATTCCAACAGACACTAAGCAGTGTGTAAAATCATCGTCATCATTGCTGCATGTCCATGAAAAGAAGTGAGCTGTCACGTCTTTCAGGCGCTTACGTGCCACAAAATGCAGTTGTATTTGGGGCAGAAATCTGCATTGGGACATTGCACTTTAAAGGGGTTTTCTCATCACAAGCTTTCACAGACTTGAGCTGTTTCTGTCTCTTACAGCTTCAAATCCAGGGGTGAGTCTCTCCTCCCAGTAGGCGTGTCTTCCTTCACTGAAGACTGGTGACGACATCATTCTGTATGAGCAGTGGAAGGGGGAGGATGTCACAGCTCTGCAGACCTCCTGCACTGGTCAGTTCTCATGCCTGCAGAGCTGTCACCTCCCTCCCAGGCTCCAATCCTTGTAACCAGAACACCTGCATTGCTGTAAACAGTTATACATACAGCCTGAAATGATGAAACAAATGTGAGAAATGCACTCTGCTCCCCCCTCTGTTATCAGGCAGGAGATAGAGGGGGAGCAGACTGTATGAGGCTGTGTTCTATGGTAAGAGAGAGTGAATCTAGCATCTAGAGACTCAGTAATTGCCCAGATCCTTCACATAGAGCTGGGAGATGAGCAAAGAGAGGAGATCAACAGCCTTTATTATACAGACACAGCCACCACAGAAAGCTGAGGCTACTACTTTAACTTTCCAGAGGCTGCACAGAGTGCAGGCTGCCAATCACAGCACAGGGGGCATGCCCTGTCCAGGGGACACGTCCCAACAGCACGAACTAAATATCAGCCAGCCAGCCACAGCAAATGGAACAGTGGTCCGACCTCAGGCTGCTAATTTAGCTCGACACCTACAGATTAGCTCATAGCTGCTATACTAAATTTAAATAATGCAAACCAATTGCAAAAGTGCTTATTTTTACTGTCCCCATCATTACAGATATGTTCTTTGTAGCGAGAAAACACCTCTAAAGCAAGCGCTTTGAAAGTATGTGCTTGCAAGCACGAACAGAAGGCATACATACCCTAAAATGTAGGAGTGATAGATCCATAAAAAGCTGTTAAATATAACAGGGTATAATTTTGAAATACATTTGACATTTACAGAGGTGTTTTCATACAGACGAAAATACGAAGGGCCACGTTTATGAAAACTATCCAACAATAAGGTTATGTTCACACAGCATATTTGTGGGCCATATTTCAGCAATGTGAAGAGCCCGAAGTACACCCCGCAAAAACGGTAATTCATAGCACTCATTGAGAGAGTCACTTAAAGTGAATGCCAGTGAGAGCGCATCAGAAGTACGTGCTGGCCAGCACGTACTCCTGAAGCAGCAGGTATATAGTGGCACGCATAGTACGGGATGCAATACACTGTGTGAACACATCCTAAAACATTCTTGTTGCCCATAACAACCAGAGCTCAGCTTTCATTTTTAGAGCAGTAAAAGAAATGAAAGCAGAGCTCCGATTGGTCACTATGGTCAACAAGGACAATTCTTTGGGTACGTTCACACGATAGATTTGGACACAGATTCTGAGGGTGGACTCCGAGCTGATCTGCCTTGGAATCAGCCTCCAATCCGGTAGTAAACTGATTAACATAATCACCTATGTAAAACATTACTCAAGTATTTTCAGCGCGTATTGTTAGCATCTACAAAAAACTGACCGGTCAATTCCTTGAGGCATTTATACAAAAGTAGAGACAGTCAGCGTTGTTTCTTCGTTAAAATTCTACTCTTGCAGGTGTGGAATTATTAACAAGGAAACAACGCTTTTTCAGCTATAAGTGTTAGCACAGAAAGAAACAGTGTGAACTTAATCTTAGACAGTTTTTTATAAATGTGGCCCATTGTCTTTCCGAAAGGGACAGCAGTACGCTGTTGGAAGCAGAGGGTTAGACATACATAACGTGGTGTGGTCACTGATCTGTGCCTGCCTATACTGTACATAGTCAGCTGCCCCAATTTGTCTTCTGCTGGCTCCGAACTCTCACAGCTTGATTGGTCGTCTCGCAGGTTCACACTGTTGAGTCTAAAAGCCAAACCATCTGATCCCATCAAACCACTATATGAGACACTTGCGGCACAACAGGTCTACCTAAGGGTCGGTTCACAGGTTGAAGTTGAAAAAGGGAGCATTCTCAGGGTGCTGTTTTGTGGCATTTTTTGGTGAGGTTTTTCTATGGCAGTATTGCACTGTCGTGAAACTGCCTTTATTAACAGCAGGCTCTCCTAAATTTCCTACTTTTTTAGAAGGGTGTTGTGAGTAATCAATTATTTTGCTTATAGTCTGCAAGACTTTGAGTTCACATGTTGCTATACTGCATGTGGTTTTGTTATTAACTTCAATTACTTTACACTCAAGTTCATTTCAATCCACCTGCATTCAACAAATATAGATGCAGTAATGCAACATGTAAACTCAGTCTTTAAAAGGGTTGTCTCACTACAAACAATAGCTTTCAAAATGTAGGGAACACTAAATGAAGACATTTTCCAAATATATTGCTTTGTTCATCTATTTTTGTTAAGGAGCTGCAAGTCATTATGCCCTCCCTGGCTGTGTCAGTTCCCTCAGTAATCAACCTGTGTACATCTCTCCCCCCTGCTGTTTGTTCTATGTGATAGCAGTGAGTGACTACATCACACAGGTCCCGGCAGCTCTGTGCTGGCCAGCAGTAAAAAGCTTGAATTATCTAAAATAAACAGCACTAATTACAGGCTTTTGTTTGAGAGATCAGATAAAAACTCCTGCTAGTAGTTTCAGACAGCTTCTGAGCTGATCTGTACTAATTAGCAACTGAAAACACAGAGTTGAATACAGGAGTGAATGCACAGAGCGCACGGAGACAGTCTGACCAGGAAGTGACAGAGAAACCAACATTATTTCATTCATTCATCTATGAAACTCTGATGGGGAGGCGTTTTTGGAGGGGCTTTTTTGGTGAAATGAAAAAAACACTCCATTAAACACACTGTGTGAAAGCACCCTAAATCTTAGGGTATGATCACACGGCGTTTTGAATCCAATTTTTAGTTGTGTGTTTGGATCCGTGTTTCAGACCCTAAAGTGATCCAAACACGCATCTAATGGGATTTACATTGCTTTCACACACAGCGGCATTCAGACGAGTGATCGCCGATGGCTGTTAACATCTTTCGGATCCGTTCAAAGAATTGACATGACAATTCTTTGTCCAAAAGATGCAGCAGACGCCCTATTTAAAACTATAGGGTGCGTGCCTACTGCAGCCAAAATGCCTCCAACACGCATCTGCATGTTGGATGCATTTTGGATCAAACTGACGCAGCGGTATTGAATGCGATTTTCTGATCCAAAACGCTGTGTGAACATACCCTAAGTCTTTTCTTAATATGTGTCCTTCAATTATGATCCATTCCTGGTTTTGACTTCAAGAACTGCATCTAAAAAGCTGAACATGTAAACCCACGCAGGCAAAATAATAGATTACTCGCTTTCAACACCTTTATAAACAATAGTACTGCAACAGAAAATCACCACAAAACCGCACTGTGTAAAAGCACCCAAGTGGAACACAAAAGCATGCGTTTAACCCCAATTTCACCTTTGTTCCAAATTAGAGTTAATTATACAACCATTCGCATAAAAAATAAAAAAAATCTTGTCTGAAAAACAAAATTGTTTTTACTGAATGCTTTTTTTAATGCATGCTGAACATAAAGATACAGTCCTTTGGGTTTGGATAGAAGTTTTTATTGTATAATATAATATCAAGTGAATACTACCGCAACAAAATATGGAATATTTCTTACCACAATCATCCTCCCATCCGCCGTAATAACTGCAACCGTTCCTGCAAGATCTGTTAAGGTAGCACAGCACAGATTGGGTATCCATTTCTAACCTAAAAATCCTGTGTCTATTTTTCCTATAAGCTCATATGGCTTTAAGTGGGTGAGGGCTCTATGAGCTAGAAGGGAAGAGCCCGACAACCAGCATTTTTCTCTGGCAGATTACAGTAGTCCATATAATACAAGGATGCCATTCATCTACACAGTCACTATTACTGGTTGGACATAAGGAGTAATTGCCACATGTTTAGCTCCCAAGTTCCCCTCAATCAGTGGATTTTGCCAATGCCTTACGATCAAGACCTGTAGTGATCATCTGATCACTATAGTAGCTTGCACTTGAGAGAGGCTATCAATGATAAGTGACCCCATTTAAGGCATTACTTACCCTAGCACAGCACTGAAAGATAAGATTCAGAAATACAAAGAAACTACCTTCCATTGTGAAATCATACAATCATTTTTTTTCTGGCTTTATGGAAATACTCTAAGTTCTCTGCTTGCTGTGATGGAATGGAAGAATTTTGGTTTATATTCAGAAGCAGAAGACCTTGTCCAGATCATGTCCAAGCCACCAGCTCAACCCATTAAAGGGTTTCCTAGGTAAAAGAAAAAAAATCTGTGTCCGCTGCTCAGTTTAGATCTGATGGAAAGAACAGATGGCTATTCTGTCAACGCTGGAAACCAGGGCTGTGGAGTCGGTGCCCCTTTTGCATGAGTCGCAGTCGTAATAAAATGGACCGACTCCAAAGATATATAATAAGTTGGTCCAGTTAGTTCGATGCAGTGCAAAGAGCAAGAGGAATTGGGTCTGGCCTGTGCTACTGCTCCCATATCTTCAGCCTCATCACAAGAGTGTAACTGATGACATGGAGCAGGCAAAGCGCTGCCCCAGGGGAAAAGATTCCGCTCCCATAGCACACAGATTGACCAGATTTCAGATAAATTTTTCGCTTGCTTTCAAACTAGTAGAACAGTTCAACTGTTCATCACACCTGATTGTGCCTGAGGCAAATCCTTTATATCCCGAGATTATTAGAGATGTTGCACCTGTGTTCACCGCTTTGCCCCCAACCCAAGTTAGTGTAGAGAGGCCGTTCTCTAGCCTGAAAATAATGAGATTAGATGGGAGGTCATCTATGAAGGATCTGATGGAGGCAGTACTACTTCTCAGAACAAAATTCATAGACTTCACAAATGTTATAAAGGACATTTTTGTTAAACTGTTTTTCCCCAATGACTGCAGCGTTCTGTAAATTTACAATTTTTTTTTTTTTTTTTTAGTTCTAAAATCATATCTAATAAATATATTTTACACTGACACGCAAAAGGGGAACCCTGTATTGAAGTTATGACTTTCAGGCTCCATACCGCAACCTCCACTACCGCTTTGAACGCGAGACTACCATCAATTTATAGACAATCATCTTGGCGATCTCATACATAACTTTGACCTGCAACTATTTAGCATCTGCTAAGTTCTGCAGATTATTGTCCTGTAACTGCATTGTTACTGTTTTGCTCTGGGTGGTGGAACAATCTTTTTCTTCTTGTTACTACAAATTACAACCTGTACTCACCTTCCCTAATAGTTCAGTGTGTTATTAGGTTGATTACTAAGTGAATGGTCACTGGTTCGAGCAGCCATAAAGAAGATTTACCAAGAAAAGAAAAGCAGCATCATCCAGCTCATCGATAGCATCTCTGGGCCAAGAAAATTACCAAACAGCATCATGAGAGAGCCATGACAGCTAGAAGAATAGGAAAAGAAATCCATCCATCCATTCAAAAGCCAAGAGGTGGACGCCCAGGCAAAACATCAGCGTCAACAAGTCGGCTCAAGTCAACAAGTTCTAACGTGACAGACACGGCAGTGGAGGTGGCTCGTAAGCATGAGATCACAGACGTCATTGCAAGCACCATGCAAGACGCATTACACAAGTCTGGAATGATGGCCCAAAAAAAGGTGAAGAAGCCTCAACTTCAATCTTGTCATAAGAAGCGTCGGCTCAAGTTTGCAAAGAAGTACGAAAAGTGGAAGATTGGAAACAGTGATTTGGAGCGAAGAGATGAAAGTCAATAGACTGGGTTCTGATGGGGGCAAATGGGTTTGGAAGAATGAGGCTAACAGATCAAGAAATTGAAGAAACTGTCAAGTTCGGTGGAGGAAGCCTGAGGATATGGGGATGTTTCACAGCCAAAGGTGTTGAATACTTGACCAGGATTGATGGTGACCTCAATGCTGAGCTATATGCGAGTATCCTACAAGATGAGTTACTTCATACACTTGAGTACTATGGGTATGAAAAGGACGACATAGTGTTCCAGCAGGACAACGACCAGAAGCAGACGTCAAGGTTGGAGAAGGAATGGTTCAATGACCACGAAGTAGACTTGCTGTATTGGCCTCCACAGTCCCCAGACCTCAACCCAATCGAACACTCGTGGGTAGAGTTGAAGAAAAAGCTGTATTTGTATCCATGTCCAGTCTGCACCAACATTGGGAACATGTAGAAGAGACCTGGGATCAGTTTTTGGTCAAGATTGTTGAATCTAATCCAGAGCCCAGAATGATCCAGGCAGTGTTGAAAACCAAAGGTGAATTTACCAAATACTAACAAGATAATACAAATTAACATTTTGATTTTTAGGAGCAAAACAGTAACAATGCAGTTACAGGACAAGAATCTGAAGAACTAAGCAGATGCTAAATACTTACACATTTATGTATTATGTATAATGGTCTATAAAATGATGGTAGTATCATGTTCATGGCTGTAGTGGATGGTAAGACATGGAGCCTGAAAGTCAAAAGTTCAGAACATTGTTACCATTTTGCTTGTCATTGTATGTTCTACCTTAAATAGCTGGGTTATTGTATCATAAGGTGATAAAAAGCTGATGATACTATTTTCCTAAAGTTATCACTTCACCATGCACCATGTATGAGGGATTTGGAGCTTTGGCTTACAGACTCCTCAGCTCTGCGGGAAACTAGGACAAACTGGGGAATGTGAACAGAGCCTACTTCTTGTTATGAACATCTGACACATTTCATAGCCAGAGGAAGGATTTTCCCAAGACCAAGTTTTAAAAAAAAGCCAAGCATCAGGCCAACTGGACACCGCCTGGACAGGAAAAACAGAATCTATTCAATAACAGCAAGCAGAAATCTTAAACGACAGCGAGGGGCCGAAATGGATAGTGCATTGTTCCTTACTCATACAACATTAATTGGATCTAGGGCGACCACTGTATGTTGAAACCATAACTCAATGAGAAACTGGTAATTGGTTCTAAAACACAAAAACAATCACCAACATGATGCAAAATTGGTTTGCTGCCAAAAACACTGTGTGCACCGAGCCTAAAGCAGATCAAGCAAGTCCTTACATGGAACAGAAAGGGGTGCTGGAAACTCACTTTCTATGGGGAGGACAGGAGCTTCTTTGGGTTATTTTATATAAAAAGTACAAGAAAATGGTTCCCAAAGGAGCCGCTCGTCCTGGCACATGTAAAGAGCAGTACGGGACATATAGTACTGCAATGTACTGTAGACAGGCGCTATAGACCACCAATCACTGCATGCACCTCACTATTACATGTAAGAGCAGTACAAAACAAGTAGAACCACACTGTACTGTATAGAGGCACTGCTAGACCACCTATCACTGCGTGCACTTCACTAATACATGTAAAGAACAGTACAGGACATGTAGTGCCGCACTGAACTGTAGACAGGCGCTATAGACCACCACCCACTGCATGTACGTCACCAATACAGAGGTTCTATAGATAAAATGTGCTTATGTGCTGCAGATCGGCAATGCGTGTGACATTGTATGCTGAAACCAGACTCAACATACAGTGTCCCAGGAAAGACCATCATATTTTGAAAGTAATGTACCCGGAGGCCATTGTATATAACAACATTCATACCACTCCGCTTCACATCCCTCACTGTGTCCTTCTGATCTATCCTGATATATACAGCTAGGTAAGATGGCATTCACATAGGTGCCCAAACCTCTTCCTGCATACAACACCATTACAAACAGCGCAGACATAAACCCCACCATAGACCACATAAGCTGGGCCACTGTTGGGGGCTTCTGAAAACCGTTATACGGCACATGTCAAACACGGCCCGCCACGTGATTATAGGGGCCCGTGAGGTACAGCGAGCATGGATGGACAAGGTCTGGACACAGAAGCAGCGGCTTGACCTGGACAAGGAGTGGGCACCATCTTGGGGTCAGGGCACCAGTGCGCACCTCCACAACGCTCTATTCAGTAACAGGCACAGCCCTACCCCAGCACCCTCACCACCCATAATACTGATTCAGCTTGTGGTGAGTCTGACCCCCTGCTTTACACTAAATACAACAGGTGGACACTACTAACAACTGAACAGTGCCCAGCTCAGGGGGCAGAAACCATCTGGGCTGTGATAGAATGTACAGCACAGGGAGCAGAGATCTGAGCCACGACAACTGCCGCCCACAGACTATAGTGCCCCAGTCTATCCCACACCCGTTATAATCCACCATAGGATACGGTTGATATAATTCTCTAGCGCTGACGTCATAGCACAAGCCTGGAAAAAACTGGAGCCACACGCTGAAGCCGGTGAATACAAGGAATCCGCCACAGAGCGAGTCGCTTCTCATTACGTCATCATCACACGCCCACACTCCGCCCCCTAAGAGGCGTTTAGCGTCGCTGCAGTCGCCATTTTACTGGTGATATTCAATAGGAGACCTACGAGAGGCTACAATAAAATGGCTCCTGAAAGCGGGACATGGTTCTGGCCAGTCATTAGTAAACTATTCAGTTATATGTTTGTCTGTTGGCAATAGGTTTACTCACGGTTTATTGTCATTGTATCGCCCTGAGGCAGAGCAGAGACTGCAAACAGCACCCAGGACCAGTCAATAAGATGCCCGCTGTGGTGCTGTAATAATACAGTGCCCCATATGGCAGCACCCAGAAGTACCTCACTGTGGTCTCTGGTAGTCGCCATTTATCTGTACTGCAGAGCTGGTTCAGTACTAGATACATTTTATGGATAAGTAATAATGACCAGTGAATAAATCCGACCCTGAATGCTTTGTGTTATGGGCTTGTATGTTAGTAAAAGTAATGGTTGTTGTGTTTTATATTTCATTACTGGCAAATAAACACTGGACAAAACTGCAAAATAAGAGGATGCTCACATCACGTATGTGCGGGACGGACTTCTGACGCATTGCAGCGCAGTTATGCGCCATACATGGTGTGAACATACCCTAAAAAGAGGTCACGTCACTTCTTTCAGGCGATTCGGGTGATAGGAGGCTGGGCCATAGCACTGTTGAAAGTATGTGCTTACCAGCAGGTACTTTCAACAGCGAACGTATTGCAGCACGCGCTGGTATGCACCACAATACGCCATGGAACCTCCCAACAGAAAATTTGTGTTTTTCCATCTAGGGTTTGTTCCATGGCTTTTGGGATCCGAAAAACACATTCAAAAGTGCTGCATCAATCGCATCCATGTTTGTCTGCTTTTTGCATGTTTGTCTGGTTTTTGGCGAGCATGATCGCACCCTTATTTTTTAAAATAGGGTTTTCCTGTGGCCCTTTCTGACCAAGAATTGACATATCAATTCTTTGAACGGATCTGAAATACGCATCACAAAGACGCATGTAAACACTCTTTGGTGATCATTCGTCTGTACTCGTCTTGAAAGCAATGTAAATCACACTGCACATTGTTAGATGCATGTTTGGGTCCGTGAAGGGTCTCAAACACGGATCCAAACACGCATCTAAAAAAAAAGGATCCCAAAAAAGTATTTAACCGTCTTAGGCTTTTATTACAACCTTTTCTTTTTGATGAAATTAGCACTTGTTTCACTGAAGAAACGTGAGTTTGTAAGCATGTATTTCATGTGAGGATTTTCAGCTTTTTTTTCAGTACAGTGAATTTTATTGTACTTAGTTCGTCATTTGGTGCTTTTACGTGCTGATAAGGGTCCTGCACATGTTTTATTGTGAAGCGTAATGCTACATGTTAAGTACTCAAAAAAACTCATTTGTGTGCTTAAGTCGATGGGATTTTAATTCCCGTTTTTGGACTTGTGACATTTGGGCCCCGGTTCAACCCGGTTATTCAAACCGTAATTGGGACGGATTTCGCCCGAATTAGGTTGGGTAAGGGGGCTAGCGCCGGCCCTTTTAAATTTCTTATCCACGGCGCGATCCCGCCCGGGGTAATGAAAAAATTCATTTTTCCCCCCCCGGGATTGCTGAGCGGGGAAAAGGGGGAGACGGGGAAACCCCTAGTTCTCTTGAGACTGTGGATTACCGTAATGGCTGGGACGGATTCCGCTGTTTGCAGCGCAGTACGGCGCGCAATCGGCGAAATCTCCCTGCAAAAAGCGTGTAAAGGCCCCCTTTAATAGTGGAAAAGCATAAAAACTGTGGAACTGATGTTTTTTGAATTTTTTAAAATTGCACAAATTTTTTTTTTCAATTAAGTCAAAATAAAAAGGCCTCACAGTGGTAGGGAGGAAAAAAAGCCCCTTAGGTCCCTGTATGGGGCCCCTCCAGAGGAGGGCCCCTTTAGGTGTTACATAGGCCCCCCCTTTAGGTAGGAGTTCACAGGCCCCACAGTAGTTAGGTAGGTAGTTACATAAGACCCACAGTAGTTAGGTGGGTAGACAGGGCCTCCCCCCAAAAGTTATATAGGTAGAAAGTGCTTGCAGGGCCTCTGGCTCAGGGCTCCGGTCACAATTGCATCCACTGCGCCCCCTGTAACCATAGGTTAACGGCAGAACCTGGTGCCCACAAGGGGGAAAACACCAGCCCCTAATGGGCGATTTTGACAGGCGCAGCAGCCCACTGGGCATCTGCCCAGTTGGGCTTATTACCAGTCTGGTCCTGCTCTTATGTCTATGAAGCTACTGTAGCGCATCTGTGTAAATGCTGGTAAAAGCAGCCCAAGAAAAATTGCTGCCCCTGTAATCTTATATGGAAAACAGAATTAAAATAGCTACAATCAGAAAAAAAAATGGCTAAAAAGAAATTTATATGTTCAGTTCTGGTTTTTAAAAATTAAAAAAAAAGGCGATAGATTCCCTTTAATGAGGAATGTTTTCTCAATGTCTCTCCATGCCTTCCCTTGCTTCTTTAAACAGTGGTTGACAATTTTTATGTACCATATACATGCAATTACATATCCCCCATTATTCACTGATGACAGGCTGGGAGTAGGAGGAAACGCTAATCAACAGTATTAGGTCAGTGTCCAACTCTCAGTACATCTGCAGATCAGGGGGCTTCAGTCATCATATGAGTGTTGCAGCCTTAACAATATAATAGTACTTGCAGAGGTCTTACTTATTAGGCCGTGTTCAACGGCTTATTCAGGGCGGATTTTTGGCGGATTGCGCTGCAAAAAACGGCGGGAATAAAGGGGGGGGGCGGGGGCGGGGCCCGGAGCGCGGCGGGGGGGGGCCCCTCCCCGGCCCCCTTGGGTGTCATTATCTAGGCGCGTATTTGGGCCCGGATAAGGCATGCACTTTTTCCCCCCGCGGCGGATTCGCCGGCCCGGGGGGGAGCGAGGAAACCCGTTTTTCTATGAGGCAGTGGTTTACCCTAAATTTCTCGCGGATTGGCGCCGCGGCAAAATAAGCCGTGTGAAAAAAAGGGTTATGTGGCAGTCCAGGATTGCAGCCTGTTGCTTCGGGGGGACAAGGCTAAAATTTATATTTATTGTTGGGAGCGGGCTCCATCAGTCTCTATTAAAAGTTTCGGGGCCCCATTTGCCCAAATCAAAAAGGGGGCCCCCCTTAATAGTTCCTATTTTTTTCATTTTGTGGGCCCCCTTTTTTATTTGGCCCCTTTTCAAAGTACTGCCTGTACCGCCCTATTGGCAGCCCTGGTTGGGAGAAGCACAACATGTTCAAGTACAAAAAAGCCTAAGACAAATGCAAGCCTAAACACTGAGAGATGCTTTAGCACTTGCACGAAAGCCATGTTCCCTTCAAGAAGCTGATCAGTAGGGGTGATGGAAGTAGGATCCCACCAATCTGATATTGATGGCCTATCCTTATTATAGATATTGAAGGGGACATGTATAAACGGGGTGCCCGACTCTGGGTATTTTTAGCAGAAAAAGGGGCAAACCCGTTTGCATTTTTGAAAACCCCCCCGTAACCCCGTATCGGCGCATTACAGGCACCCGCAGCACTTTTTAATGGCTTGATTTTCGGGGGGTGGGGAGGCGGGGGGGGCCTAGAAAAAACCCTATGAAGCTAAGATTTTAGCTTTTTCGGCAATTTAGGCGCTTAATGCTGGAAAAAGGGGATACCACTGTTTCCGGTTCCGCGCGGAAAGTGATCCACTGGCCCCCAGCGATGGTGTAAGCCAGCCAGGGAAGGAATCAAGTAGGGCCCGGTTTTTTACCCCGAGCCCACCGCAAAGGGGATGGACTTGCGGCGGGAGTCTACCCGGTCGTTACCCCTGACGTGGGCTTGCTTGCCGGTGGCAAGCCGAAGTATAGCGTGGTGCAAAATGAGGGAGGCCTTGTGGGGTCGGCAGAAGGTAGGGCAGGAGCTATGGTTCGTGGTGGGACGGCAGGCGGTCAGGGCAGGCGGCAGAGATTCCCCCCCGGTCAAAAGGGCGGAAGCGGGGATGGTACACGGTTTTATCAGGAGAGGCTAGGGAACGCTTTCTCAATGGAAGGGACTAAGATCCCTCG
>JAODAL010021449.1:0-67053 GCA_025379985.1 Phyllomedusa bahiana | reverse complement strand
TTTAAACTAAGCAGAGACAGCTAGAGATATAATGCGGTGGGATGGCTGGGACTTGTTGTTCCACAGACAGGACGTACCATTTAAACTAAGCAGAGACAGCTAGACATATAATGCGGTGGGATGGCTGGGACTTGTTGTTCCACAGACAGGACATACCATTTAAACTAAGCAGAGACAGCTAGACATATAATGCGGTGGGATGGCTGGGACTTGTTGTTCCACAGACAGGACGTACCATTTAAACTAAGCAGAGACAGCTAGACATATAATGCGGTGGGATGGCTGGGACTTGTTGTTCCACAGACAGGACGTACCATTTAAACTAAGCAGAGACAGCTAGACATATAATGCGGTGGGATGGCTGGGACTTGTTGTTCCACAGACAGGACGTACCTGAGAAGAAATGAAGAGAGGCGTAGTCAGATGATATTACGGACTCCAAAGTCTGCGTTATTAAATTCAGGGATAATTCTGAGGATTGCCACTTCTAAATTGCCACTTAGAAATTTGGCACGTGAAATTTGGCCCCCAGACCTCGGTCCACAGACCACTGAGATCTATATTTTATTGTATGATATGAGTTAAAATTAAGTTTTAAGGGTTATTTTTCCTGTGAGTATTGTAATTGTGATTTCACTATTTGCATAAACTTTTTTGGCAGTGAGTATATTATGAAATAAAAAACTAACCACTACTCATCACTACAGCTGTCGTCATTTCAGCACTCCTGGAGCTCTGGTATTCCATTCGAATCCTCCATCAGTGATGTTGATGTAAGTGTACAGCAAATAACTGGGCTCGGTGATCTCTAATTGCACCTAACTCTAATACGGCTTATGCTGTCAAAGTGTTAAGGTAGAAAACCAAAAGTTATATGCCTAGAAAATAGAAATTGTGAAACTTTCTGCAGTTAGCCAACTAACTGAAAACCGATCACAGTTAAGAACAACTATCCATAAAGCTGGTGAGCTTAAACTTACCGTATATACTCGAGTATAAGCCGAGTTTTTCAGCCCAAAAAATGAGCTGAAAAACTCTACCTCGGCATATACTCGAGTCACTCTCGGCGCTCGGGCGCTGCGATGGCCCGTGCGCTGGCAGGGACACTTCTGCTACATGCAACTCCTCAGGGAGCGCATATAGCAGAATGCCGAGTACAGCTGACCGCGACGGGCACTGCTGTAGCCCGTCGCTGCCAGCGATCTCTTCCCCTATATGCGACTCCTCCGGAGCGCATACAGGTGAAGATACCACTGCGGAGCAGAGAGCGAGCGCTCCCTGAGCCGCAGTGGACTCCGGAAGGGCGCAAGCAGATTTGCGGCCGTCCGGAGTTTCCGGCACAGGCAGCGTGTGTCATTACGCTGCGTGCGCGGCCTGATGACATCACCCGCCTGTGCCGGAGAAGATGGAGGAGAGCGTGCGGGAGGCCGGACAGCGAGGAGGCGGAGCAGCGAGGGAGCCAGGTAAGTGTTTGTTTGTTTTTTTATTACCTGACTATACCTAGCCTATACCTGCCTATACCAACCTCTTCCTAGCCTATACCAGCCCATACCTGCCTATACCTAGCCTATAACTGCCTATACCAGCCTATACCTATCCTATACCTGCCTATACCTAGCCTATACCTGACTATACCTGCCTATTACCTGCCTATACCACCAAATAACTCACTAAAACAGCCTAAAACTAACCTAAACCAGACAATACCAGCCAAAACCTGACTATTACCTGCCTATACCTAGCCTATACCTGCCTATACCAACCTATACCCAGCCTAAACCCAGCCTATACCTAGCCTATACTAGCCTATACCTACCTATACCCAGCCTATACCTGCCTATACCTAGCCTATACCCTACCTATACCAGCCTATACCTAGCCTATACCCAGCCTATACCAGCCTATACCCAGCCTATACCTGCCTATACCCTACCTATTAGAACATATACCTGCCTATAACCTGCCTATTATCTGCCTCTAAGGACATATAACTGCCTATGGGGGACATAAACCTGCCTATAACTGCCTATAGGGGACATAAACCTGCCTATAACTGCCTGTGGGGGACATATACCTGCCTATAACTGCCTGTGGGGGACATTAAACTGCCTATACCTGCCTATGGGGGACATATATCTGCCTATGGGGGACATTAAACTGCCTATGTAATTTTATTGGTATCCATTTTTATTTTTGATATTTACCAGTAGCCGCTGCATTTTCCACCCTAGGCTTATACTCGAGTCAATAAGCTTTCCCGTTTTTTGTGGCAAAAGTAGGTACCTCGGCTTATACTCGGGTCGGCTTATACTCGAGTATATACGGTATGTGATGGCACCTGATGAGGTTGCAGGGTATTTTATGTAATTTTTTTATTGTTTACTATTTGTAAATAATCATTTTAAATGGAAAAAAAAAGGTTTATGCATTTGTTTGGGGATGTTTCTTTAATTATTAAGATTTATTTAACATTATGTTATGTCCTCTACTAGTTGACTTTAAGCTATTATTATATGACAGGCAGTATATTAGGCAATGTCTAAGCTAGTCCCCTGGTTGGCAAAGTAAGCTCTCGGTAACCCATGATTGCATTGTAGGGTATCAATGGGCAGACAGAGGCAGGTCATTCCTTCTTCAAACTGCCTAGTTTTTGTGGCTTGATACTAACCACAGCATCTAACCAGTTAAATTGCCTGGATCACAGGTTTCTCTAATCTCAGCCATTAGTGTAGGATTTTATTACAGTCAATCACTGCCAAGCTCCTGCTATTGATTGCATGCTCCTATGCCTCCATGATCAAGAGGATGTGATTGTACAGCATGCAGCCTCTAGGTAATGCAATCCATGAGATACATTTACATCATGCTGTATTAAGAAATTAATCTATTTGTATTATGGGATGGTTATTGTATAGTACATACAAAGCAAGAAAAGTCAATGGATTATTACAGATCCAACAAAAACAGATAATGTTAAAAAGGCAACATCCATTTAAAGTCTACGAAACAAAAAACGTGTATTTCTATCATCATATACAGTAAGAAATCCTATGCATGGTAATTACTATATTCTCCCTCATTCTTTGTGACATATATCCAGTAGTGTGAGTTGTAGTGGAAGGGTTTATTGTGTTTACACGTTTGGATGATTTCTAAAGACATCTCAAATTAAATATTTCTAAGGGCTTTCATCAAATAAACAGTCCAAGAATTCATTGTAACCTGTCCATTTATACATGAAGCCATGTAATTCTTGTCCTCTATTGTAACTGATATTTAGGTCACAAATTATGAAATGTTGTGAAAACAATTATGCATTAAAATCATATGTGACAGAATTTACCGTAATATAACATACCGTGTCCATTATTCTATAAGATGCAGCAGTTTTAGAGCATTTAATGTTCAAATCTTATTCATGAGCAGGTGTTAGCCCCACCCACCAAAGGCTAGCCCCACCCACCTGGCAGTTAGTCACATGTTTCAGCCCCTTACAGAATAAGGGACACAGCGCTGGAAACAGCATGTCTGTCACTAACTTGTGCTGTCCTCAGTAAGGGGGGCATAAACTATGTCTATGAATAAATCTTATTCATGAGCAGGTGTTAGCCCTGCCCACCAAAGGCTATCCCCACCCCCCTGGAAGTTTGTCACATGTTTCTACCTATTCAAAGTAATAGTTTAATCAGTTTATGTGGACGGGGCTAGCCTCAGGGGGGCGTGTCATGAAAAAACAGACTCTTTTCATCACTCTTTGCTGGCTGAAAAACTGCAGATTTGAGCACTAAATACTCTAAAACTCCAGCAGCTTACAGAATAAGGGACAAAGTGCTGTAAACAGCAGGTCTGACACTAGATTGTGCTGTCCTCAGCAAGGGGGGCATTACCTATGTGACAGGTTCTCTTTAAATCTTATTCATGAGCATATGTTAACCCCGCCCACCAAAGGTTAGCCCCACCTCTTTTCTGGCTGAAAACTGCAGATTTGAGCACTAAATACTCAAACTACAGCATCTTACAGAAAAAGGGACACAGCACAGGAAACAGCAAATCTGTCACTACCTTGTTCTGTCCTCAGCAAGGGGGGCATAAACTAGGTGACAGGTTTTAATGTGCTTTAAAGGGTTTGTATAGATTAAAAAAGCATGGTTGCTGGGCATCCTGTTTAATTTCTGATCAATAGGTGTTGAATGATTCGAACCTCGACCTTTCTCCAAAACGTGACGTATAAAACAGTCTTATGTACCCGATTGCGGTCTTCAAACCAGGCAAAAATAGAAGCAGAGTATCCGAAAACTTGGATGGGAGATAAGGAAAAGTCAGATATGCTGGCTTGGCTGTGTCTGTCATTTCTCATAAACTTCTGTGTATTGAGGCTAATATGCAGATGTGTACCTTCTTAATTTAGGCTCGGTTCACATCTGCTATGAAAGTTTTGTTTGGAACCTCTGTCTCAGAGACGGTGACATTAAATGATGGACAAAAACGGTGCTGTAGTCAGTGGGGTCAGCCAGATTTCCATTATATAACCACATAGGGCAACATGTATGATCGGGAGTTGCGCCTGTTTTCTGGCGAAAACTGCGGCTCACCGATCCGAATCCCCTGTCGGACGCAGGGATGCGATGTTAGGCGCAGCCTTCGCCACTTTCGGCTGCGCCTAACATGAAGGGGCATGTAATGGGCGCGGTGTGGGCATTCTGGGGCGGGTCGTGGTTCATTTGAATACTCCGAGGCATGTATGATTGCGGGTCGGAAAAGTCCGGCGCATTGCCGCGCTTGTCAGCTCCGACAGGCAGACCTAGTTGAAGTTGGTCTAAATGATCCGGAGAAGGCGAAGTGGAGCGAGAACATAACATGAGAGGAAACATATAGAAGATCGCAAAAGAAATCTCGGCTCTCAGCGCCGTGCGGCATGGAGTATGATTCCAAAAAAATTGCTTTTATTAGGTGTAAAACATGATCATAAAAAGAGCTCAAACCTGCCCAAAAAAAAAAAAAAATCATAAAAAAAAATCACTTTCCAAAAATCTAGAACAGCGTAACATCAGGAATTAGGATCTTGGAAATTGCCGGGAAATACAGTAATTCAAATTCTGTAAGCACTTCTCATTGGTCGGCAATAACCAGCCAATCAGAATAGGAGCGACAGTGATCCATTAAAATGGAGAAGTATTGACCAATCAAATTCAAAGGCGGGACAGTTCAAAATACAGTAAAAATGCAGAAAAGAGCTGATTGGTTGAGCTAGCGGGGGCTTGGCTATCTCGGCCAATTAGAGCGCGAGCTACTTTGTCCCATTGTAGTCTATGGCCAGATCGGAGCAATGAAATCTCGGCTCTCAGCGCTGTGCGGCATGGAGTATGAATAAAAAAATCATTTTTATTAAGTGTAAAACATTATCTGAAAAAGAGCTGAAACCTTCTATAAACATTCATCAATCAAATCCCTAACAATGCATTTGTCGCCGTCACCGGTGCTACATCAGGAATTGCGATATAGAACATTGCTGGGAAATACAGTAATTCAAATTCTTTAAGCTCTTCTCATTGGTCAGCAGAAATCAGCCAATCAGAATGGGAGCGACAATGAACCATTATAACCTATGGAGAATTATTGACCAATCAAATGAAAAGGAGGGACAGTTCAAAATACAGTAAAAAAGCCTGAAAAGAGCTGATTGGTTGAGACCAGGCGGCAGATATGAATCCACCAATCATATGTAGTGTGTCTATTTTAAGTGGAGAAAGAAGGGCGCGATAGAAGGGCGCCCTAAAAGTTATTACTGTCTATGGGAAATATTCTAGTACTGTGATTGGTTGGGGGGAAGAGGGGCTCCCTCCTTTTCATTTGATTGGTCAATAATTCTCCATAGGTTATAATGGTTCACTGTCGCTCCTATTCTGATTGGCTGGTTTCTGCCAACCAATGAGAAGAGCTCCCAGCATTTGAATTACTGTATTTCCGGGCAATTCTCTATATTCCTGATGTAGCGCCAGTCTCGGCAACAAACGTGTTGTTCGGGATTTGATTGATTTATATTTATAGAAGGTTTCAGATCTTTTTCAGATAATGTTTTACACTTAATAAAAACGATTTATTTACTAATACTCCATGCCACACGGTGCTGAGAGCTGAGATTTCATTGCCCCGAACTGCCATAGACTACAATGGGACAAAGTAGCTCGCGCTCTGATTGGCCGGGATAGCCAAGCCCCCGCTAGCTCAACCAATCAGCTCTTTTCTGCATTTTTACTGCATTTTGAACTGTCCCGCCTTTAAATTTGATTGGTCAATACTTCTCTATAGGTTATAATGAGTCCCTGTCGCTCCTATTGTGATTGGCCAAGATAGCCAAGCCCACGCTAGCTCAACCAATCAGCTCTTTTCTGCATTTTTACTGTATTTTGAACTGTCCAGCCTTTGAATTTGATTGGTCAATATTTCTCCATAGGTTTTAATGGGTCACTGTCGCTCCTATTCTGATTGGCTGGTTTATGCCGACCAATGAGCATAGCTTACAGAATTTGAATTACTGTATATCCTGGCAATTTCCAATATCCCAATTCCTGATGTAGCGCTGGTCTCGGCGACAAACGCGTTTAGGCCCCGTTCACACGGCTTATTCACGCCGGATTTGCGAGCAGGATTGCGCTCGCAATTCCGGCTTGAATAAGGGGCGGGTGCGAGAGTGGGGCGGGGGCGTGGCCCGATGGCCCCATAGACTTCCATTATCCACGACGTGTACTGCGCCTGGATAATGTGCATGTCACTTTCTATGAGAACAGTGGATTACCGTAATTACTCCGACGGATTGGCGCCATACTGCAGCGCAAATCCGGTGTGGAGTACGGCGCCAATCCGCGGCGAAATAAGCCATGTGAACACGGCCTTAGGGATTTTATTTATGTTTGTTTATAGAAGGTTTTAGCTCTTTTACAGAGAATGTTTTACACTTAATGAAAACGATTTATTTACTAATACTCCATGCCTCACGGCGCGAGATTTCAGTGCTCCAATCTGTCCATAGACTACAATGGGAGAAAGTAGCTTGCGCTCTGATTGGCCGGGATAGCCAAGCCCCCGCTAGCTCAACCAATCAGCTCTTTTCTGCATTTTTACTGTATTTTGAACTGTCCTGCCTTTGAATTTGATTGGTCAATATTTCTCCATAGGTTTTAATGGGTCACTGTCTCTCTTATTCTGATTGGCTGGTTTCTGCCGACCAATGAGAAGAGCTTACAGAATTTTAATTACTGTAATTTCCAATATCCCAATTCCTGATGTGGCGCCGTTCTTGATTTTTGGAAAGTGATTTATTTATTTTTTTTTTTAGTAGGTTTGAGCTCTTTTTCTGATAATGTTTTACACCTAATAAAAGCGATGTTTTAATTCATACTCCATGCCGCACGGACATGTTTAATGATGTCTCGCTGATTTCCAGCCTGTCTCGATTCGGAATACATGTTAGGTGCAGTCCCTTCTGCGCCTAAGTCCCCCACTGCGCCTCACACACTGGCGAGGCGCGGTGAACTTTTCACCGCATGTATGAGCGCATCTCCTCGGTCAGCAAATATTAGGCGCAGTCCCACACTGCGCCTAAGTCCACGCACTGCGCCTCACACACTGGTGAGGCGCGGCGTACTTTACAACGCATGTATGAACACACCACCGGCGCCGACAAACATGAGGCGCAGCTTTAACGTTAGAGCGCTCAAAAAAGTGCGCTCCGACGTGGCAAGCTTCATACATGTCGCCCATAATGTTCTGAACTAAACCAGTAATGTAGATGTGAACCAGGTCTTAATTGGGCTTAAGGGCAACAGTAGAATAAACATTCTCCCTTTTCTGCCAAATGATAAGAGTCCCACCCGTCAGATTAGATATCCTACAGCATATCCTATTGATACCCCATATATGTTGGTTGTTTGAATGCCCCTTTTAAATTTGTCTAGTTTATTTTAAATACAAGAAAGAACAGTATGAAAGTCTTGCTTAGTAAGAGTCCATATTCAGTACTACATTTTGCTGTGCAGATATTATCACCATGAACAGGAGTTTTACAGCAGAGACTTCATACTGAATACCGGAGCCTAGGAGACAGATTATGCATGCTGAAACACTTTTTCAATGTTACGCTGGCAAATAATAGACACCTAGGAGCATCCTATCAATATGGTTATCAAGCCTAATGTTTCAATGTACTGAAAGGCATGCGTGGCTCAGGATCATGACTGGATTACATTTAAAACATTACCAATTGCTGTAGTATCCATTTAATAATTATATACATGTGGCTGTAAGGTCCTTTGTTTTTAAACAATAGCTTTTATTTAACATGTTACACTTCAACAAAGAACACAGTAGCTTATCTCTGTATAGGATAGTCTGCAAAATATAGCATAAAATAAGTGTAACACATATAAATAAATACATAACACAGGACATACTATTTAGCAGGCAGGCAATCCAAAATTTAAGTGAGTTCAAACAATGATTTCAGAAGAAAAAGTCTATTTCTTAATTGCAAACAATGCTATTTACCAGCCCATGAGAGGAAACAGGGTCAAAAGAATCTAGGAATCCCAAGAATGAATATGACTATGAATATAAAGGCCAGGTGCCTTCTCACCTGTGTCTCGCTCTCCCCATCCGCCAGCTAACTGGATCGGTGTCCTCTCGGGGGACACAGGTTAAACATTGGTGTTCACTAAAGAAGCACCGAAAAAATCTATACAGCCCAGTCTGAATTAGACTCCCTCAATTTTTTAAAATATGTAACAATGCTATGGACTTCCTCTAATATAGCAAATAACCAGAAGGACCAAGTGTCACGGGTTGCACTGTGGCTGGGGTCTGTAGACATGCTGGGTGCCTTTTCACCAGCGTCTTGCTCTCCATATCCGCCGGCTCACTGGATTAGGGTCCTTTTGGGGGCGCAGCACTCCACTCCAGATTTAGAGGGCCAGTGGTGCCACCCAGCTTTTCCAGAGCCAATGCCTTGGGATCTGAGCCTTCATAAGTGTATCCTTTTGTCCTCACCAGTTTGTTGATGCATTTAGGGAACTAGGCAAATGGCTTATCACAACTTTAGTCATGCTAAACATGTTAGACCAGAATTCATGGGTTTGCAAATTGTTTATAGCATCTATGTGAACAACATGGAAATTATTTGGAGCATCTGGGGAACCAGCTTTGAGTTAGTGTCAGCATAATTTCCAGTGAGAAATATGTTTAAAATTTTCTTTGCTCTTTTTACAGCTTTCCTCTATTTCACAGATACATGGGTTATGGAAGAATTGCTCCCATTATAGACTGACAGGGAATTTCATTTGTGACATTTATATAATTAGAGCAGCTTATAAAGAGTGTTTGTTGTTGTTGAATTGATATACAGAAACACCTGTCAGGGAACTTATGACGTCCAAATGTCAGACTGTGGAAAGAAAGTCAAATCAAAGATATTTTTAAAAGTTTCTGCTCAGAATCTGAACATGATTAGCTGAATAATTAGAGGTTCTTACTAAAATATAGTTAAATAACATACCGTAACAAACCCTATGGGTTTCCTAATCGCCTAATTCTAAGTCAGGGTACAAGGCTCGAAAAGGGCTGCTTACAACATGAAGTACATTTTAACAGTGTCTATAATGAGTAACAAAAGAGTATCAATTTGTTTTGGATATAGCCAATATATATCAGTATACTGCACATAAACATATGGGATAGCGGACTGGGCTACAGTAGTAAAAAGCATATATTAAACACATGCCTTTTTTTTAACATGGAAGCCTATGGGTCACATATGCACAGGAATCCTTTAAATCCAAGCTTTTCATTAGTTTGTCATGACATACCCATTAAAAGATGTCATAGTAGCCTATGGGTGATAGATGTATTAAATGAAATAGTGGTATCCATCACCCATAGGTTATAATGGATCTGTTGAATGGCTATATCATGAAAAATTACTGAAAAAACTCACAACTTAAATGTTAAATAAAGTCCAGTTTTATGCAGTTGCCACAGCCACTGTTTTACAAATATACCAGGAGCTAATCCCAGCATATACACAAAATGAAAACAAACAAATCTGAGTAAGTAGCCCATTATATAGGTGACATATTAGCTAACATGGATAGAATATGTGATTCCTAGCTAAGAAAGGCTATTGTTGGTAGGTTTACAGTAGAAAGGAACAAAGTATTTGTGAGGACAATGGGCAGGGTCTGATGATATTATCATAAGGTCTGTTTGTAGCTGTCATAAGAATTGTATGTACGTAGAGTATTATGTATATTCTGTCTTGTTTTTCAGCCATTCCTTATATTGTTAGTATTACCATGTCTGCAGCTCTTAGAGCTCCACCTACCCCCCCTTTGAGAATGGAATTTGTAGCCTGTGTCCGTGTAACATCACACAAGTCCTTTAGACAATTATATTACCCCGCTTGTTTACATAACCCAGTGCTGTATCTGCGAAGCAGCATATAAATGGCAATTTTATGGCCTTTAGTATATACAAACTCCAACCAGATGTAGCAAGAAAAGCCAGACAGATGTGCCCTATGACATGCCCACAGCAATAAAATTCTAGCCACATAGTTCAGAGATCTCTGACCTGTCCACACATAGTTCACAGCCCTTGAATGCCATCTAGTGGAGACAGTAAGCAACAGTCCTCATTAAGCATCAAGGGTCCACCCACCTCATTAAATCTCCAGCCTGTGAAGTACAGCATAATTATCAGAGTGGTGTGGAAACCTGAGATGGGGAGTTGGGCCTATAAAACATATTGCCAGGCTCACGTTCTTTGTACATAGTTTGGTGTTCAATTCTGGATTGAGCTGTGTTCCATTTCTTCCATACCCCTGGATCTGAAAGCTGAGCACTGTAAGTGTAAGGACTTTCTAAGTTTTCTCCCTTTGATTTTATAACTGTTTGCTAACTTATGTTATATCCATTGTTATTGTATTTTTTATGTAAGCACTGTACCTTGCTTAGTATTAAAATATTATAAATTGATACATTAGTTCTTGTTGCTGCAAAGACCCATTACATTGAAGAAGTGTTTTTAACCCTGTAGCTGCTGGAGAGCAGTAAGGTAACCCTCTCTAAGTGTTAAGTATATTTTTGGATCAGAGTCCTTCCCTCTAACTTCCTTTTCTTTGAATTATTGAGGAAGGTGGTGGTAGCGGATATCTTTTTGGGGTGCTGGAACTGTCTTGGGGTGTAATTTATTCTTGATTTGCCACCTGAATGAGAGGTGAGTGTAAAGTGGAAATAAATCAACTCCATTACAGTGGCCCCAGTCACCTGAGTGTGATTGTGTACGTGACAGTATCATTTTCAAGATTTAATATACAATATAGTATGGTGAATGCATAAAAACCTTGGGGGGACCTTTTTTTTTTTTTTTTTTTTTTTAGATCTTGCATTGGGTCATAGGAGCCTCAGTTTATGCCTCTGAATATTATATGAGTCCATTTTTCTTCTCACATATATGCTGTGTTTAGCTGAATCTACAGTATCAAGTGTCCCAGACTTTGCCTCTACATTTAGATTACTGCCTTAGATAACATACACTAAGCTACAATATGAACGGAAAATACAGCATAGCACATTGTCTCTAAAGTGTTTATCCTAATTACTAGCTGGTACTTCTGTTGCTGTAATAAACACAGGGAAATGTGACATTTTAGGTGTTATAATAAATAATTAAGAGAATCTGACTAATTGGGTGAATCATGTATGTATGTCACTGTATATGATGTGTCATCTTCAGGAAACAATATTTTATAGAATATTTAATAAGAGCCAGCAGATGCCGGATGCCATACACACAAGCTATAGTTTTAGAAGCAATTCAAAAGCTTACACCAGGGACTGTCAAAGGAAGACATATCAAAGAGGAAACTAAACTTTGTGCAAGACACAACTCAAAAGTAGAGTAAACTAATTCTAATTTATTCTAACTTATTCTAATATATTTACTTCCATTAAGAAGTGAATTTAAAAGCCCTGCACTAGGGACAATCAAAGTGACACATATCAAAGTAGAAAAAAAACACTGCACAGAAAATTTTTGACAACTCATGTTTGGTAGGTAAACATTTGAAACAGTTATTGTTATAGTTTAGGGGGAAAATGGCCTCCTGTATGAAAACTGTCCAGGTCTAAGACTTTCTTTGTTGCTCATATTAACCAATCACAGCTCCCCTTTATTCCATATAGTGCTCTGAGAAAATGAAAAGGGAGCTCTGATTGGTTGCTATGGGCAACAAAGAAAGTCTTAGACCTCGACAATTTTCATACATGTTCCCCAGTGAACCATTAAAGGGCGTGTCCAGTTCATAGCAGAATTAAATAATATCCTAGTGTGGCTCAATAAAATAAAAACGTCTATATCAGGGGTCCCCAACTGCCGGTCCGCGGCCCCGGGCTAACTATGCCGGGCCGCCCGCTGACTTTAGTCTGGGAGTCGCATCTGGTCTGCGAGCCCCTTAATCGGCCGCGCAACCTACAGCTCACACATCGCGGCTGCATTACAGGAAAGCAGACATGCATTACCCCCCGCTTTCCCTTCATGCGATGCCGCTCACGACTCCGCATCGACTAGCGCGCAGGGGGATGATGGCATTCACCACCCCCCTCGCCCTCATGCCGCGATGTCGGCTGCTGGAGGGGACTCCCGAGTCGGGAAAGGTGAGTGACTACTGCTACTTCTTTTTTTATTTATTTTTTTTATTTTGATTGTCCTGGCTGCCTACTGGGGCAGCTATCACTACTGGGGGCCACTATCTATCACTAATGGGGGCCGCTATCTATCACTACTGGGGGCCGCTATCTATCACTAATGGGGGCCGCTATCTATCACTACTTTGGGCAGCTATCACTACTGGGGGGCCGCTATCTATCATTACTGGGGGCAGCTATCACTACTGGGGGCCGCTATCTATCACTACTGGGGGGCCGCTATCACTACTGGGGGGCTATCTATCACTACTGGGGGCCGCTATCTATCACTACTGGGGGGCAGCTATCACTACTGGGCAGCTATCATTATGGGCCGCTATCACTACTGGGGCCGCTATCACTACTGGCAGCAGCTATCACTACTGGGGGGCCGCTATCTATCCTTCCTGTGGCCGCTATCACTACTGGGGCCGCTATCACTCCTGGGGGTCAGCTATCACTATTGGGGGCAGCTATCACTACTGGGGGCCGCTATCTATCACTATGGGGGCCGCTATCACTACTGGGGGCCGCTATCACTACTGGGGGCAGCTATCTATCACTACTGGGGGCAGCTATCTATCACTACTGGGGCAGCTATTTATCACTACTGGGGGCAGCTACCATTACTGGGGGCAGCTACCATTACTGGGGGCAGCTATCACTACTGGGGGCAGCTATCTATCACTACTGGGGCAGCTATCATTACTGGGGGCAGCTATCATTCTGGGGGCAGCTATCTATCATTACTGGGGGCAGCTATCAATCACTTTTGGGGGCAGCTATCTATCACTACTGGGGGCAGCTATCTATTACTACTGGGGGCAGCTATCTATTACTACTGGGGGCAGCTATCTATCACTACTGAGGGCAGCTATGTATCACTACTGAGGGCAGCTATCTATCACTACTGGGGGCAGCTATCATCACTACTGGGGGCAAACTATCATTACTGGGGGCAGCTATCTATCACTACTGGGGGCAGCTATTATTACTGGGGGCAGCTATCACTACTGGGGGCAGCTATGTATCATTATCCCTGCAGTGGCAGCTATGTATTATTACCACTACTGGGGGCAGCTATGTATCACTATCACTACAGGGGCAGCTATGTATCACTCTCACTACTGGGGGCAGCTATGTATCACTATCACTACTGGGGCAGCTATGGATCACTACTGGGGCAGCTATGTATCACTATCACTACTGGGGCAGCTATGGATCACTACTGGGGGCAGCTATGTATCACTATCACTACTGGGGCAGCTATGTATCACTATCACTACTGGGGGCAGCTATGTATCACTATCACTACTGGGGACAGCTATGTATCACTATCACTACTGGAGCAGCTATGTTTCATTATCACTACAGGGGGCAGCTATCTATGTATCACTACTGGGGCAGCTATGTATCATTATCACTACTGGGGGCAGCTATGTATCACTACTGGGGCAGCTATGTGTCATTATCACTACAGGGGCAGCTATGTATCACTACTGGGGCAGCTATGTGTCATTATCACTTTCAGGGGCAGCTATGTGTCATCACTACAGGGGCAGCTATGTATCACTATCACTACTGGAGCAGCTATGTTTCATTATCACTACTGGAGCAGCTATGTTTCATTATCACTACTGGGGGCAGCTATGTTTCATTATCACTACTGGGGGCAGCTATGTTTCATTATCACTACTGGGGGCAGCTATGTATCACAAACACTACTGGGGGCTATATTTATTTATTATTACAGTGGGCATATATCTCTATAATGACAGAGCTGATTATATATGTATACTCTATACATGTATAATGCTGACCCACAGAAGCAATCAATATTACTGCATACTGATTGTCAGCTCTTTTGGATCAGCATTATTAATATAATAGGGGACCCACAGAGCTGACAATCAGTCTCCAGTTATAAAATACTGGTTACCGCATACGATTACCCCTAAATAACACAGTATACACTTTATTGTTTTTTTTTTTGTTGCGTGATTCTAAACATCCGACCCCGCCCCCAATAACTCCACCCCCCACTGGGCCGTGGAAAAATTGTCGTGCATCAAACCGGTCCCTGGTAGAAAAAAGGTTGGGGACCGCTGGTCTATATTCATCCTCCTCTATTCCATCACTGGGTCTTCCTGGTCTTCCATTTACCTTCATCTTCTGAATGGGGAAGTCACCACTTCAACGGTCCTGAGCCACTCATTTACATTACCTTTCAGAAGTGAACAGCTCTGAGTGGGAATCTAGCAGAGGCATGTGACCGTTCCAGCTGATTAGTGGCTGCAGGTGTGTCGTCCTGTTAAGAAGAGAACAAAGATAAGCAGACGATAAGGAAGACCAATCTCTGGAGTGGGGCCAAGGAAGCTGAGTACAGGTTTTATCTTTTTTATTGGGCTGCAATAACATATTATATAATTTTGCTTTTAACTGGACAAAATATAAAATAAAAGGACAAATAATATGCTGTAATTTTTGACTAGGATGTGATATCATTCCATTCTTCCTGAGGTTAAAAAAAACAAGATTCAGTGCAAGGTTAAAGGGGTTATCTCACTACAAGGATAGCTTTTTATGTTAAAGATCTTGCAAAAACAAGTCACTTTGCAATATATGTCCATTAACAGTGTCCTACCTATTCCTAAATATCCCCGCTTGTATGGGCTGCATCAGCTCCTCAGGTTGCTATAGCTACAGACCTGTTTGATCTCTCATGATAGGCTGCCAGCACTGGTTGCTATAGCTACAGACCTGGCTTCTACTGCAACCTAGTGGAAGGCAGTAAACACGCCCCGGAATTCAAAATAAAACCAAGAAAACAAGACTGAAGTGAGGTGAATCAGTGTAGTGAGACAATCCTTTTAAGGTTTCCACAATCATTATTATCTAAAAAAGCTGCAAATGAAAAGCAATAATAATAATAACTTTTATTTGCAATTAAGATAACTAACGGTCAAAACCATCGGATAAGATCTTGCCTTTAAAGTTTACAATTTAAATGGAGTAAGACGGGTCAGACAATAGGTGCTAATTTCATCCTGAGCACCAACCTTAAGTGTTGGCAAGAGGAATATAAATGAAACCTCATGAACTCATCATCAGCCATTATCTGAGCCAGCATAGATACAAAGTTCAGAGTAGTATGTTAAGTGCAGCTAACTGAGGATAGAGTGGAGAGATCTGTCACCAGGTCAGGTTATGTATAGGCCATGGGCTAAAGTTGTACCTATTATTTAGGTGAAGAGGTTTAGGGTGCTGTCCTATATTTTTATTAACAGTTTTTAAAACATATTTTTAAAACAGTTAAAATTACCAGCGATCCTTCATGCTAAAAAGTAGAAAGTGTATTATAATAATGTATATAGATAAAGTTGGGTATTTATTTCAATAATCAGCAGTATACCGCCATAATGATACAAAAACAAGAAGTGTCATAGTTTCATACATTCACATTAAGGTGCCCACACAATAAAATGTATAACAGTTCAGTATACTAAAGCTTGAAAATATGCTGGAAAGCTCCCAATACTTAATCTATGTACTTTGAGGAACTTAGGGTGACATTTCAGAAAAGAGATGCCCCACACGCCTGTTTTAAGGCGCATTAAATGAATGTATAATGCGCCTGAATGAATGAACCCATCAAAAATCTGGCGTCTTGCATAGCATAATTGATGCGCCTAACTTAGGTGCATAGCATATCGATGCTAGCATATTTGATGTGCCTAATTTAGGTGCATTCAAAAGTGGCGTACCCAGCGTAAAATTCACCTAGTTTTGGTGTACAACAGTTCATTTATATAGAGAATATGGCGTCAACAGTTTCTTTGAGCAAAATACACCAAAAAAATGGTTCAGCCTTAATGGGACATGTCGCCATTAAAGTTTCTGGGCTTTAGTGGAAGGAAGCCAGAACAGCATCAGGCCAGTACTGGTGGTAATTAGTGTTGAGCGATTATTAATCGACAAAGTTGAAATCTGCACGGTTTTTATGTTGATCGGACTTTTTCGATCACGCGATAATTTAGGTGAAAATCTGCGCATAATCTATTAATATCGCGCCATTTTCGCCACTTCCTGTCAATTTGGCGGCCAGCAAATCAGCTTAGAGAATAGAGCAGGGTGAGCTGGGTGTGCGACATCATGGCCGGAATGTGTATTGTTGTGATTGGCTGGAAAACTCACATGACCTCGTTTTACATAAACCAGCCCTTCCTGTTCAGCATCAGTGTGTGTCTGTGTCTCATAAGAGCAGGACGTGTGCTCGGTCTCTCTCAATACAGCTCAGCGAAACAGTTCTCTTTGTTCACACAGACAACTATGCTTTTAGCTGTGAACATTACAACATAGGTAGATTAGAGAATTTCAGTTTTTAGTTACTTAGGCTGAGAATTTTAAAGGCGCATCTAGCATTGTACAGCCGCAGGGGAGTGGTGGTGGGAGGGTGGGGCGGGGTTGGGGGGGCGGGCGAACATAGACAGACAGGCTGGCAGGCAGGGAGGCTTTTGAAAGGAGAGTGGATATTGTGCAGCCCAGACTCTGCTTTGACCCCGCATTGAAATGGGTTTTTATTAACAGTTTTTGGTGAAATATTAGCTTGTATTTTGTGCAGCCTGTATTTATATTAGGATACAGATCTTTTCTAGTAACTGCAGGTGTATTTGATAGATGCAAAACTCACCTTTTATTATCTGTTTAGATTTGATTAGGTTTTTTTCACTTTGGCGCAGCTCAGTTTTGTTCAAAGACCCACTTTGTACGGATATTACCATACAGAAATTTGCTAGTAATTGGTGTTGTATTTCATAGGTGCAAAAACCACCTATTATTATCAGTACACAATTTAATTACGTGTTTTTTCACTTTGGCGCAGCTCAGTTTTGTTCAAAGACCCACTTTGTACTTACAATAGGATACAGAACTTTTCTAGTCACCGCAGGTGTATTTCATAGGTGCAAAAACCACGTTTTATTATCAGTACACAATTTAATTAGGTTTTGTTCACTTTGGCGCAGGCCATTTTTGTTAAAAGACCCATCTTGTACGGATATTACCATACAGAAATTTGCTAGTAATTGGTGTTGTATTTCATAGGTGCAAAAACCACCTATTATTATCAGTACACAATTTAATTACGTGTTTTTCACTTTGGCGCAGCCCAGTTTTGTTCAAAGACCCATCTTGTACTTATATTACCATACAGAAATTTGCTAGTAATTGCAGGTGTATTTCATAGGTGCAAAACCCACCTTTTATTATCAGTACACAATTTAATTACGTGTTTTTCACTTTGGCGCAGCCCAGTTTTGTTCAAAGACCCATCTTGTACTTATATTACCATACAGAAATTTGCTAGTAATTGCAGGTGTATTTCATAGGTGCAAAACCCACCTTTTATTATCCTTATACATTTCAAATAGGTGTTTTGTTACTTTGGTGCGGCCCAGTTTTGTTCATAGAGACTTAAATTTGAATACAGAAATGTTGTAGTTACTGTTGGTGTATTTCATTGGTGCAAAAACCACCGTTTGTTATCCGTATAACTTTTAAATAGCTGTATTGCACGTGGTGCGGCCCTATTTTTTTTCAAATAGCCACGTTGTACGACAATTCTGATAGAAAAATTTTCTAGCAACTGTTCTCGTTTGTCATTGCTGCAAAAAACGCAATTTCTCATCCGTGTAACTTTTGAATAGTTTTATTGCGCTCGTTGAATCTCAGTTTGGCGCAGATAGCGCACTTGTATGATAGTTTGTTGAAAACTATCAATTCCTAGTCCTACTGGGCAGTTGTAAATCCCTGGGACTGAAGGAAGAACACTGTTGATTTTGTCTTACGGTTCTTCCACCAGACCGCATTTCACAGGTATTCGCTAGAAACATTTCAGTTTCTAATCCTAGTTGGCTGTAGGAAATGAGAGGGATTTAAGAATAGCTGTGATTTGCCGTCTTTTAATAAGAGACTGTCAAAAACTCTTCCATACTTTCTGAAATTTTTATCTTTCTGAACATGGAGCGAAATGCAGGTGGTAAGCGAGCAAAGAGGTGTGTAGGACATGGAGGTAGAGGTACGAGAGAAGGTGCTCCTTCCAGTGCTGGCAGCAACACGCATGCCAGTGGATCGTCGGTTACAGGACCCTCAGGCCTGTCATCGCTGTGTTGATGATGATGATGACGACATTGCGGATCCAACGTGGTCTTTTCGGCAGAATTTGCTTGCGAGCGCTTCATCACTGGATGAGGAGGAAGGCGATGGGGTAGTGTCAGTACGGGTCCCGCCTCAAAAAGGGAGAGGGCGGTCACAGAAGTCTGCGGAGACGATTCCGCCAGCCACGATCAGTGGAAACACCGCTCTTCGCTTATCGCCGTTGAAAAGGTCCAGGACCTCTCAAGCCTGGGCCTTTTTCGAGCAAGCCTCTGATTCACCCAGCGATGTCATATGCTGCCTTTGCCATAAACGCATCAGTAGAGGCAAGAATCTTAGGTGTTTAACCACCACCAACATGTCTAGTCACATGCAGCAACTTCATGAGTTGAACTGGAGGGAACACTTGGCCAAAAAAGGCCACACCGATCCCGGGCTTTCAACCACTGTCACACCCTCTGTCTCCGCCTCCTCCGTCACCACCAAGCATTCTTCAGCTGCCCATGTCTCTCAGAATCATGATCAGGGATCAGCCTCCGCTTCAGCCTCCACCATCGCCCGAGTACCACCAGCACCACCAGAGACCCATCCTACCCATTCTCCTTCCACCAGTCTGACAACCTGCACGCCGTACAGCAGCCAGTCCAGCAGCCAGCCTTCTGTCTTCCAGGTTTGGGAGCAGAAGAAATACTTTAACCCAAACAATCCTAAAGCCAAAAGCCTGAATGTCGGCATTGCCAGGCTTTTGGCCTTGGAAATGTTGCCTTTCCATCTGGTGGACACAGATGGGTTTCGCCACGTCATGGCCCTTGCCTGCCCCCAATACTAGATGCCGAGCAGGCATTTCTTTGCCAGAAAAGCCGTCCCTGCCCTGGTCAGCCACGTGTCATCTAAAATTTCAAGTGTGTTGTCTGCATCTGTGTCTGGAAAAGTCCATCTGACCACCGACACATGGACTAGTAAGCACGGCCAAGGCCGCTATATCTCTGTGACAGCTCACTGGGTGAGCTGGGTGGATGTCTCTGGTGGTGACGGTGGCTCTCAGGCTCAGCGCATGCTCTTCAAAACCGCAGGGATGGTGCAAGATTCTTTCCCTCAAGGTCCTCTGGTGGCATCACGTGCCCAGAGAAACCAGGCCGTGTTGAAATTAATCTGTCTTGGAGACCATCCACACACAGGTCAGGAGCTGTGGACGGCTCTCCGCAACGAGACCGAGCGCTGGCTGGGTGACAAGAACCTTGTGCCAGGCAAGGTGGTGTGCGATAACGGTCGAAATCTGCTGGCCGCCCTTAAGATCGGTAGGCTGGGGCACATCCCTTGCCTGGCACATGTCATGAACCTTGTCGTCCAGAAATTTCGAAAGCGCTAACCGGGTCTGGACTGCCTGCTGAGGAAGGCTCGAGGTCTGAGTTCGCACTTCCGCCGTTCGCACCCTGCTTCGTCCCGCCTGGTTGCATTGCAGCGTCAGCTCGGCCTCCCCGTCAACCATCTCATTGTTGATGTGGCAAAACGCTGGATTTCCACCCTCCACATGCTCCAGCAATTGTGGCAGCCGCGCAATGCCATTTCACAGTACGAAATGACACATGGACGGACAAGCAGCGGTGCAGACCCCGGGGTGTTGAGCCACCGAGAGTGGAGGCAGGTGAAAGAGCTCTGCACCATCCTTGCCAGTTTTGAAGAAGCCACCAAAATGGTCAGTGCGGACAATGCCCTTGTCAGCATGAGCATTGTGGTGATCTTAGTTCTGGAACGATCGTTGGACACTCTGAAACATCAGGTTCCACCAGCGACAGAGGAAGAGATGGACACAGATGCGGAAACGGAGCCTTTCTCTCCGTCGAATCCACAAGGCCCGACAGTTTCTCAATTTTATCGGTCTTCATTAGGCAGTGGTTCGGGGTCCAGGGCTAGTGCAAGGTGGCACCTCAGCTCTCAGGGTGCATCATCTGAGGCAAGTCAGGGCTGTGTTGAAGCTGTGCCGGAGGAAGTGGAGGAGGAGGAGGAGGTATTCCTGGACACTAACGTTACCGACGTCCCTGCCTTGGAAAGAGGTTGGCGCGAATTTGAGGCGGAGGAGGAAGATGAGGAAGATCAGTTGCTAGTGCCCCTCGACCCAGAGGCTTGGGAAATCAAGGCTCCATCTCTCACATGAGTGCTTGGATGCTCCATTTCCTCCAACATGATCCTCGCATTAAGGCCATCAAAATGAACAACAGTTACTGGGTGGCCACCCTCCTGGATCCCTGGTACAAAACCAAACTCAGCACTTTCCTTCCAGCCACCCAAATAGAGAGTAAAATGTAGGAAATGGAGACCTTGCTGATTGATGAACTGGAGACATCTGTTGTGTCTGCTTCACGTTCTTCAAATGTCACGGTGGAACAACATCAGCGACGTGACAGCAGTAGAGTGCCAAGTAGCAGTAGCGTCAGCAGCAGCAGCAGGCAAGGTGGCAGAAGCCTAATGGGTGACCTCTGGCAATCTTTATTTACCACCTCACCAACGCATGTAATGCAGGGCACACATACAACACACAGAGACCAGCTTAAGATCATGGTACACGACTATCTGCGTCTCAACACCAATGTTTTTGGATGTGTTCCGGACCCAATTGACTTCTGGGTATCCAAAATGGATGAATGGCCCGAGCTCGCTCGCCATACCATAGAGGTGTTGTCCTGCCCAGCAGCCAGCGTCATATCTGAGCGGACTTTCAGCACAGCTGGATGAGTCATTACAGACAAACGCATCCTGCTTACCACAGATAATGTGGATCGTTTGACTTTCATCAATATGAATCAGTCATGGATCTCTGATTATGTTTTTGCCACAATTGCAGATGTCACCGATTAGTTGCCAGTCCACTTCACATTCCTCTTCAAACAGAAATAGTCCTCTTGAAAACTTTTTTTAAAATGATCATTTCTTACTGCAATTTTTATTCTCAGTTCCCAAAAGTTCATTTTACTGGTTTTGCTGTGAGGAGACTGTAAAAGACATTCCGTATTCCATTTACTCACTTCATCTTTAGAATTTTTCGCATTGTCGATGGTTTTGGGGTCATGTTGCTGTGAGATACAGCTATATTGATGGTCCTTTGGAACAGAAATGTGGCTTCTAAGTGGCATGTCTCCCTCACAATTTGTAACAATGGCTGAGAAGTCATTTTTATAATTTTTTGGAGTCATGGTGCTGTGAGATACAGCTATAATCATGGTCCTTTGAAACAGAAATGTGGCTTCTAAGTGGCATTTCTCCCTCACAATTTTTAACAGTGGCTGAGAAGTCATTTTTATAATTTTTTGGGTCATGCTGCTTTGAAATGCAGCAATACTACAGGTCCTATTATAAAAAATTTTTTGTTTCTAACAGACATTTGTTCTTCACAATTGTCAAAAGTGGCTCAAGGGTCATGTTTTGAATTTTTGGGGGCATTTTGCTGTGACATGCAGCTATACTACAGGTCCTATTCTAAAAAATGTTGTTTCTAACAGACATTTGTTCTTCACAAATGTCAAGAGTGGCTCAAGGGTGATGGTGCTGTCAGAAACAGGAATAGGTAGGACACTGTTAATGGACACATATTGCAAAATGACTTGTTTTTGCAAGATCTTTAACATAGCTAGCAATCCCTGTAGTGAGACAACCCATTTAATACAATTAAAAAAAAGAGAAACAAAGACGTGGTGGGATTCCATCCTATTTTAAAAATGTGTTTTCTAGAATTAAACTACTAAAAAACTTGCATGTACAAAATAGCTGATACAAATATTCCTCTGAATTGTACAAGGGAGGTACAGGAAGACTTGAACAGATGTAGGTTACCCAGGACAGGGATAGTCTATGTCCAGTGAAACTAAAATGGTGGTTGAAAGACTCCTTTTTCCGGCACTTTTTAATCTGGGGTCATGCAGGTTTGGGGCTCATGCTATGGCCCAGGACAGGGATAATCTATGTCCAGTGAAACTAAAATGGTGGTTGAAAGACTCCTTTTTCCTGCACTTTTTAATCTGGGGGTCATGCAGGTTTGGGGCTCATGCTGCTTTCCAGGACAGGGATATTCAATGTCCAGTTTAAGTAAAATGATGGTTCAAATCATACTGCCTTCAAGCACTTTTTAATTTGTGGGTCATGCAGGTTTAAGAGTCAGGCTGTGGTACAAGACAGGGATAGTGAATGGTCTGTGACTTTTTTTTTCTGTGACTTTTTTTAACCTAATTGTGTTGCCTAAGATGTAGCACATATCCAGTTTACTGTTGTGGATGTTAATTCCAGCTTCTCCAGCCCTGTTTGGGTGTAAGAATGAAGGTGTTGTTCCTCTCCCATAGACTTTAATGGTCATCGGCGATAATCTATTATCGACTATCGTAAATCGTCTTGATAATTAACTATATCGACCCGATGACGATAGTCGATGTAATCGCTCATCACTAGTGGTAATCTTATTAGGGGCTCTGATCAAAATGGGGCCCGCTGATATGATGTAAGATAGGAACTGGTAATGGGCGGGAGGGCCAGATATTTCCGCTTTATGAGGCCCTGAAATTGCTGATCTCAATGTGCCACTGTCATCGGGCACCCCAATTTACAAGGACCTAGGTTTCACTGTTTTTAACGCTGAAACAACATGTATCTTCACAGAATATAGTACTTTATCATAATCCAGTGCTTCACTAGTCCTGAGAGAACTGGATTATTTTTATTTAATTGCTAATTCAAACTCTTATTCCCTAATTATAGCATCCCCCCCCAAAAGAGGTGTACTGTGTTTCATTTACTGCATGAGAGATAATTGTCATATTAACTTAAAATCCTAGCATTTTAAATGGATGATATTAATAGTCAGTGACAACTGGTTATTTTTAGTTTAAACTGAAATATTTTGAGCTTTATCGCATCCCTCATATAAATGAAGAGAATCCTGGCACTGCTAGCTTAATGCCACTTTGCACATTTGGAATGGTCTGAGACCTTATGTCCTCATACACACAAAATCGAATATGTGAGTTTGTTTTGGAAATGAACTAATGGAAGGCACTATGTACACACAGAATGCACTTGTCCTTCTTTATTGAGTTTTCTTAAGCTCATTGGTCACATATGACATGCTAGCTTACACTTTTCAACTCTATTAGCTTTTAAGGAGAACCTGTGGGCAATCCTGAGACACTTGTCTTAGTAAATACTTGTGATTCATGTGACATAATAATTCTGGAGCATCTTCTCTTATAATTCTGTATTATGCTGTTTCTCTATTATTCCTTTTTGAAATGTATTACTGAGTATTCGGCTGGTTCCTGCCAATTAGGAGTGTGTCCGTTGCACGGCTCAATAGAAATGAAATCGGTATGAATTTCACGTTTGAAATACAAGAGAACCGTTTACCCTTCTTGGATGTCCTTATCATTAAAGATATGAATGGCAATATTCACACGGATATGTATAGGAAACCTACAGCAACTAACAGCCTATTGCACTGGGAAAGTTACCATCCATTACCATGTAGGAGAGGAATACCGAAGGGTCAATTCCTGAGAGTTAAGAGAAACTGCTCCAGAGAGGAAGATTTTAGGAGACAGTCAGGCATATTGAGAGAGAGATTCCTTAATCGAGGATATCCCTCAGGAGTTTTGGAATCAGCCTTTAGACATGCACAAAAACAGAACAGGACAACATTACTACAGGGTAGATCCCAGGAAGACAAAGATAACAATAAAGCACGTGTAATTGCAACCTTTGATGATAGAAATCTAGAAGTGACTAATATCCTCAAGAAATATTGGGGAATACTAACTTTGGATCAGGACTTGGAGGGATATCTTCCTCCAACACCTTTAATAACGTATCGGAGGGGTAGATCTATCAAGGATAGATTGATCCATAGTCACTACACACCGACACCCCCTCAAGGTACCTGGTTAGAAAGGAGACCGATAGGCATGTTTAAATGTGGGCAGAGATGTGTTGCCTGCCCATTTATACAACAAACTAAATCTTTCACAAGTGCCTCTAACGGAAAACAATTTTTTATTCGTGATTTTGCCAATTGTAGGACAGAAGGAGTAGTTTATATGTGCATATGCCCCTGCCCACTGAACTATATTGGGAAAACAAAGAGAATATTCAAAAGAAGGGTGGGAGAACATCTGGGGGACATACGCAACAGAAGGGATACGCCAGTGGCTCGACATGTGTGGGAACATCACAATGGAGAATGGGAATCTCTGCGCTTTTTGATCTTAGAGGTTGTGAGACCATCCCCTAGAGGTGGGGAATGGGATAAACGAATCCTGTGTAAAGAGGCCCAGTGGATCTATCGTATGGAATCAGTTTATCCAAAGGGCCTTAATGAGATGCTACAATTTGGATGTTTTATTGAATAGAATCTTCCTTGGGTCTGTTCACTCTGCTCTGCATTAATCGCGCTCTTCACAGAGGACCACTATGGACTCTTTAAATCTGACCGTATTACATGTATCATCATTATATCATTACATTTTTTATCATATTCATTGATTACTTACAGTCTGATAATCAATATCAGCTGAAGACAATGAATGTCTGTACCCCGAAACTTATTGGCCCTGAATCAAGTCCATGTTACGTTTTTAGACATCTGCCATATCATATTGGAAATTTGGAGAATTACAGTTAGGGGAGACACTCTGCCATAATGTATTATCCTTGTATATTGAGGTGAATGAGTTGACATGGGGAGTGGGCGCTCCCGCTGTGGCTGTTTACTGTTGCTGGTGAGCTGGGCAGATGGACATGTGCATAATCTAATCTCAGTATAGAGACCAACTCGTACTCCAAACATGCGCAGTTTGTATTCCGGCGGTGCTAACCGGAAATGACATGAATTGTCTTTCCGGACATGTGCAGTATAGTATGAAAAACGCCGGGGACACAGAGACTGTACCGGACCCTGGATATACGCATTATGGTTCCCGGCCGTAGTGACTGAGGATGGTGTGTAATCCCTTTCCGGACATGCGCAGAACGGCATTCAGTACGCCGGGGTGTGCAGAGATAGTTGCGGATTCTGGATATGCGCAGTGCCGTCCTCGCTGGCTATGACCGGAAGTGACATTTTTTCTTCTTTCCGGTCATGCGCACTACAATATCCGGAACGCCAAGTGAAATAATGGCATGGAAACACGTGCACATGTCATACAGAACCCTGCAATGGGTATAAGTCAACATATACCAATGTGGAAGCGTTAGAGGCTTGATTGTTATACACCGGAAGGGTCATGTAAGGTATTTAAGGGAAGCAGAGATGATTTACTCTGTATCCCTTTCATCCTGGGTGCCAGCATACCAAAGGAGCTGCGAGGATCATCATTATTATACCTGGCAGCATCCAAACTAAGTATCACTTTTCTTATTCTATCTATATAGGCAGTATATTCATTATAGATAGATTGTATATGCGTTGTATATAGCGTACTCTTTTTTCACAGCGAGCTTTTGAATCCCCTGATGAACCCTAAATTGTATGGGGGAAACGCGTTGGGATAGCTGGGATCAATAGAATTTCAATAGACGCACACAGTGATACTATCTGTCTTTAAAGCGGAGCCGCCCTTTATCGGGGCGATTACTCCACTGACGGATGGTATATAGTATGCTGTATCATTTAGGTATGTAGTGGTAGTATATAGGGGTTTAAAGATGTATAATTTTAGATAAGTCTAGTAAAAGTTATGTTTTAACAGGGATTATAATTTTGCAGTGATTTTGTGTGTCCTTCTCAGTCAGTGCTGACAGAGTCAGTTTATGTAGGAACACGGCCTTTAAAACTGACATGCTAATACCCAACTGACTGATTTGGTAATACATTTCTACAAGAAATAACAAAGGAACAGCACAACAAAGACTTATAAGAGTAGATTCTTCAAAATTGTGTTGTATTTATTAAAATTGACATACCAGGAATGGTCATGGGTCCTCTTTAATCATAGCACGGTTGGTTAAGCTTGATATAATTAAAGGATAGCTTGCCTGAAATGTGTAAGCTAGCACATTGGGTCTTACCTGTGATCTCAAGAGGACACAATAATGAAGTGATTTTCATAGGATGATGGAGCCTTGCCTTCAAAATTGCTGTGGAACATATCTCTGTACCTTTATGCATCTGTACATTTCAACTAGGGAGCTAGATAATACACATTTGGTTAATAGTAGTCTTGGTGTAAATTGACATCTACACTACCATAAACTATACGGGTGAAATTACTTTCCTAAAAGGTGCTGCATGTCTTCTACTTTGACACAATGTATGATCAAGGCCCTCATGGTATAATATTAGGCGACTACTAGGTGACTATTAGGTGATTACATTTTTAGGTGTTGTTGAGGGATTCCGCGAGTTCATGGAGAAGTGATTGACAGAAATTGGAAGCCGTTTATTCTCTCATGTTTGTAAATAATATTTCCCTAAGTACATAACTAGTCTACAAGGGATTATGCTATTGGATACCTGAACAAAACATCTTGGTCAAGATAACTCACATGGAGTTTAGGGAGCATTTTACTAGTTTCTGCTACAGCAACATCTGGAGATGGTGTTTCCCTTTTTTTTAAACCTGCCTGCACAAAGCCATAATTTATTTTATTTTTCGACATAGTCAACAAAATTATTTTTTTCCGCAGGACAAGTTGTATCTCCAATGGTACCATTCAATATACCATATAATGTATTTGGAGACCTAAAAAAATATTTGATGTGATGTGGGATTGAAAAAAAATTGCAATTGTGAGTTTACCAAGAGGTATAAATGATGGGGTCTTTTTTTTGTGCAGTTCAACATGGTACCAGTGATAAATTTAAAATTCATTTCTTTTGTTCTGCTTTTTAAAGCCCTTTCATTCATTTGCTTCATAACGGATTTATTTCAATTTGTTAACTATTTTTGTCAATTAACCTTTTTTTTTAGGTTGAGCTGCACTTTTTGGGCTCTTAAAGACATTTTTATTACATTTTTGGTAAGTTGAGGTGACGCAAAAAATGCAGTTCTGGTGCTTTTTTATTAAATGGAAAAGGTAAGGTGTTATGAATTTGTAAGATTTTAATGTATTTTAAAAAGGCTGTTTATTTTCTTTTACTTAATTATTCTGGTGCTGGAGGAGGGCATCCTTTTCTGTATAATGACTTGGATGCTGTGGTAATGCTAAATAAACAAGAATGATCACGCACACCAGGTGATGGGGGGAACAAGGTGGGTGCTCTAGTGGAAAAGGGTTGGCTAGACCCCAGATATCACTGTACAGAAATTCCATGGCTCTACAATAACATGCTGATTTAGTGCAATTTATTAATAATATAATAAATCAAGCAGATTGATATAAAAGTTGGGAGGTGCAGATTACTGTACAAAAATGTATGTAACGCCAACAAATCTCATATAGGTCAATTCTCAACAAATCTCAGACGTCGATTGTCGACGTTTCGGCTAGTAGTGCCTTTTTCAAGTAACCTCACAGATGTATATAGAGAAGCATCCAAGAAAACAATAAGTAATGTGGACCAGAGGAGGATAGGTATCTGTAAGAACAGGCAGTGTTCGGGAAAATACTTTGGGAAAGTATTTTAAATACAAAATACTTATGACTGAAGTATTTTAAATACAAATACTAAATACTTTAATCCTGAAGTATTTTAAATACAAATACTAAATACTACTTCAAAAGTATTTTCCAAATACTAAAATACTTGAAAAATTTAAACAAAAAATGGAACGGAGGTCCTTTAGCTCACTAGGATTAGCATCTACCCTGCAGATATGTCAGTGGCCAGGATTCATTGTGTCCGACTCCTATAGAAGATGTCTGTCACATGGAGGAGAGGATGCTACAGTAAAGAGAAACATACAGGAACCTTCCTTTAGTTACTATGCCTATTAATGTCAGGCATTTGAGGATATTAATTTAGTTTCAGTAACTCCATGTGCTTCACATTAATAGCAGTTAACCACATCATGTCCCTCATATTAACCCTTGTGTGCCCTATATAAGGTTACTAATATGTGAGACACATGGGGTACTAATAAAGGACCTTAATTATGAAGATACCTAAATATTACCTCCATGTCTCGCACATATCAGTAACTCTTATTTGAGGCACACAGAGGGTTAATGTGAGGGACATGATGGGGTTAACTGTTATTACTATGAGGCACATGGAGTTACTAAGCTGTAATACACATGACCAGACTTTTTTTTCTGCAATGGTGGATTTCCCCCCCCCTCGGCTTATACTCGAGACAATACGTTTTCCCAGTTTTTTGTGGTACAATTAGGGGCCTCGGCTTATATCTGGGTCGGCTTATACTCGAGTATATACGGTAATTTTACGGAATGGATTACGCGATCGGGATGATTAAAAACTAAAAATAAATCACGCTTCACTACAAGGCGGACTTGCGTTGCTGGACCGCGCTGGAATTTTCCCTCCTCTCGTCGCACCTCGCACGAGAAACGAGAGAGATGACGTGACTCGCGCTGTTGTTGTTTTTTTAAGTGTGATGAGGCGGGTTATTTAAATTACAACATTTGTTTTGAATTTAGAAAGTAATTAAAATACTTAAAATACTTCCTAAAAGTATTTTAATTACAAATACAAAATACTGAATAAAAAAAGTATTTTGATTATAAAATACAAATACCTGACAAGTATTTTAAATACTATTTTAATTGCTTGTATTTTAAATACTCCCGAACACTGAGAACAGGTAATAGTATATGAGAGATGTCAATGGACCAAAGGAGGTAAGTTCAAGGGGAAATAGAGCAAGTACTCAGGTATAGTGGTGAACACTCCCGGGGCGACAATTTTTTTTTGATAAACTGTGTTTTTATTAAGTATAATTATACAGATTCATACAAGAATGCAACAGTTGATGAGATAACATTTAAGCATTGCAGGTATGTATCCATTTCTTGTAGAAACATCTAACGATGAGCAGAAAATACACATCCGTACAAAAGTAAGAAACATGTAAATGTGATATTATACTTATGCAAGCATATTCAGAGCTAGTTAAATTCTTAAGCTTGAGTTCACTATAAATCTACTAAACACAACACAGGACAAGACACTAAGGGAATAATACTGAAGGGGACGAGCAGGAAAATTCCACAAGTTGAGCATAGTAAGCTTAAGCTTGTACCCAAGATTTCAGGATCACGTTGTTTCCACCGAATCAGGGGCCCTCTCTCTGCCACAAATGTATCCCAGATTCCCAAGTTGCATAAAACAAATCCGGGAAATTGTTTATGGAAGCTGTAAAAAAACCCATATGACGGACCTCTTTAATTCTCTGTGTCAAGTCCATCAGAGAAGGAGAATCCTGCCTCTTCCAAAACACAGAAATCAGACATCTCGCCGCCGTAAGGACATGCATAATCATCTTCATTGTGCGTTTCCTGACTTGTATATTTGTTCGATTTAGCAAGTAAAATAGGGGGTCCACAGGCAATTTCAATCCCGTCATATCTTTATTAAGAGATTTTACTGCCTTCCACAGATCTCCTATTTTGGGGGCTTTTCCCAAAATTTTGTGAAAAATCATTTCGGAGCGGAAGAAAATTTTCCAGCAAGTGTTAGGCACAAGAGGTTTAAAAATTTATGTAACATAGTGGGGGTATGGTACCACAACATTAATATTTTATATTGATTTTCTCTATATAGATTGAAAACGCGATTGTCTGTGCTGCCCTTTGCCATATAAATCTGCCACTCCTCCTTTGTGATTTCCCTTTGAATAAATGCCTCCCATTTTGCCATGTGCCATGTTTCACCCAAAAAATCTGGGGAGGGATTGGAGAGAAGTGAATAAATTTTGATATTAAACCTCTAGTCGAAGTGTTATTTCTGCAAAACCATTCAAATTTTTGTGGGAGTTGAAAAACCCTTTGAGTACCCAGTTGCACTGTGTAAAAGTGTGTAATCTCTAAGTGAGAAAAAAGGCTGGACTCTGGTAGGGAGAATTGGATTTTAATCTGTCAAACGTCATAACCCTTTTTAGTAGTAGGGTCTTTCTAAAGTCTGTGCTGGCCCCTGGAAAAGCCTCTTTTCAAACCAGACTTCATGCCCGGATTGTTTAGTCCAGCCCGAAAGGCCGGATTGAACAAAAATGAAGTGAGACCCGAGGCCTGTGAAAATAGGTTGAATTTCTTTGTACATTCTCCAGACGTCTCTCGTTAGAGCCATAGGCCCCAATAGAATTGTATGAGTGTCCATTAGAGGTATTCCATAGCAGAGGTTTGGGTGTGTAGGTGCAAGCCAAAGCTTTTTTTAATTCTGCCCATCTGGAGAAGGCTAAAAGTGATGAAACCCCGCTGGGACTCTACGTGTTGAGCTGCCCAATAATATTTTATTTTTATCAGGAACCCCAATCCCCCCTTTCTCTCCCCGTAGGAGTGTGGATTTTTTAATGCGGTGTCTCCCGTAAAACCCAAATGAATTTTAGAATAGAAGCTTTAAGTGTTTTCAAGTCTTTAAAAAAGGGAAACGGGATGGGTAAAGTTTCGAACAGTATAGCAATTTGGGTAGGATGGTCATCTTCACAGCAGAGATGCGCCCAAACCATGATAGCGGCAAGTTCCGCCATTTCTGTATATATGCACGTATCTCGGAGTAAAGTTTGGGGAAGTTTTGACTATAGAGGGAGGGATAGTTTTTAGTGATATTGACCCCTAGATATTTTATGGAATTAGACTTCCAATTAAACTGATAGTTAGCTTGCAGGGATTCCAAATCAGTCTGACTCAAGTTGATAGGCATGGCTTCCGTTTTATTTGTATTTATCTTGTACCCAGAGATGCTTTGGAAAGTTTGTAGGAGAGAGTGAAGATTGGGGAGGGTGATATGCAGGGAGGTCAGTGACAGGAGTATGTCATCTGCGAATAACGATACCTTGTATTCTACATTATTAACGACTATTCCTTTTATATCTGGATTAAGGCGAATGGCTGAGGCTAATGGCTCTACACATAGTGCGAACAATAATGGGGATAGTGGACATCCTTGACGAGTGCCATTTAGTCAGCTTAATCAAGGGGGAACTCGTGTGCGGCAGTTTGATGGTAGCAGATGGAATAGAATATAATACTTTTAGAGCCTCTACAAAAGGACCCCTAAAACCAAATTTTTTGAGAGTAACCCATAAGTATGATCAGTTTAATCGGTCAAATGCCTTTTCGGCATTAAGGCTAAGCATCAGACCCGGAGCATTTGATCTGTTGAGTATCTCTATGAGGTCTACTGCCCTCCTCGTATTATCCCCTCCCTGGCGACCTGGGATAAACCCCACCTGGTCCTGTGTATTCAGCCTCGGAAGCCACCCTACCAAGCGGTCTGCCAGTATTTTTGTAAATATTTTTAGGTCCACATTTAGCAAGGCAATCGGCCTATGGTTAGCCGCTTCCATAGGGTCCTTGTCTGGCTTGGGAATTAAGGTTATGTATGAGTGAAGAAAGGTACCAGGCAGCGGTTTACCAGCCAAGATGGAGTTATACACTTTTAACTGGAAAGGAGCTAGTTGGGGAGCGTAGGTTTGATAATATATGTTTGTAAGCCCATCTGGACCCGGGGCTTTTCCTTTTTTCAAGTTTTTAATCGCTGCCTCGAGCTCCTCCAGTTCAATAGGCGCATTGAGGACATCTCTCTCATCAGCGGAAAGAGTGGGAAGCTTGCATTTATCAAAAAATTGTTGAAATATTCGCTCCCTGTCAGCCTCAGGGGAGGGTAGCGTTTCAGGGAGAGAATATAGTTTCGAGAAATAAGCATGAAACTCTTTGGCAACTGCCTCCGGGTCATGGGTAATTTGTCCCGTCCTAAGTTTCAGAGCGTGGGGGTGTCTACGTAAAGTGTCATCTCGTAGCTGTTTTGCTAGCAAAGAATGCGCTCTATTGCCCTTCTCGTAGTAGCGTTGTCTAGAAAAGACTAGTAGCTTTTCAGTCTTCCCAATTGCTGATGTTTTGAGTTGTGATCTCAATGCCACTATTTTTCTTAGTGTAGCCTTTGTTGGATTTGCGTCAAAGAGGATTCTAGTGCAGCCTTTGGCTGATCTGTTCCCCTTGCAACCGAGATCTCGCTTTAATCTCGATCCGATTAGCCATGCATTCACCTCGAATGACAGCTTCTGTGAGCTTCCCAAAGAACTACACGGATTCTTACTGAGCCCTCGTTGTTCGCAAAAGTATTCTACCAGCTTACTCTATTTGTTCACGAGAGTGAGGATTTTTTATCAGGTTATCATCGATCTCCAATGTCATCTCACTTATATTAGCCGAAATCTGACGAAGATTCTGTGAAAATAGGGCTTGGTTGACCAAGAGTTGGGGCCAATATCTGCGTTGTCCAAACGTCAGAGCCGGTCTATTTTAACTAAAAAATATAGTCAATTCTCGAAATGAGACTGGTGTGGAGATGATGAAATATGTGTATTGTGTTATGTTGGGTGAGATATTCTCCATAGATCCAAAATAGTCCAAAGTTCTTATTATTTTCTGAATTCTTAGAGAGGTTGGCTGAGATGGTTGGGTTAGCACGACTGATATGAAGCCTTATTAGATGCTCGGAGAATGCAAGGTATGAAGTCTCCCAATTAGTACCATGGAGGAAGAGGACCTCTGTATTTTAAGGAGGACCCGTTGTAAAAATCTAAGTGTGACTGATTTTGGAGCATAGATATTTAAGAGTGTGAGAGGACCCATGTAAGAGCCTTGGTGAATGATATATCTCCCTTGGTACCTAGGGAGGAGTATGTGAATTTTGAAGGGCATGACTTGCTGAAGATGATAGATCACCAGGGTATTCGGGATTGGGATGCAATATAAGAGGAAGGATATAAGTTTGAAGAAATTTAAATCCATGAAGAATGAAGTTGCGTTTCTTGTAAGAACAATATCGGCTTTCGCAATTTAGTCATTGGAATAGGAGTTGGGCTTTTGCATCAAATTGATGCCCTTCACATTTAGTGAGATAAAGCTAACCACTGCGGAGGTGGAAGAGGTGAACCCATTGGGCTCTAGGCTTGTGTTATTAGCGTGCTAGTGCTTACTCGGTGGGGTGGGGGAGAAGGACACGTAGGACAGGGGCGGGACACATACATGGGAACATACTAGTGCAGTACATACCAGAGCCAGAAGCTCTGGGTAGGGGATAGTATGAGTTTGAGACAGTGAACCAATACATCTCATGATGGGCACACTACCACTACTTTTACACATCTAGGTGATCCCCTTTGTGGGGTAAAACGTGAACAGTGAGTTAACACCATCCAGCGGCCACTCGAGACCTTTGCTGAAACTAATATACATCATAGCGCTAGTTTCTGTGCCCCCGGGGTGGGAGGATACTCCATTATGGTAGAAAAAAGTGTAAACCTAAATTCGGGCTACTAAGCATGTGGGAGTTCAAAGTTTTTTATCCAACCCGGAGGGTCACAGGAACAACGCAACATAACATAGGGGGCTGCATATTAATAAGCCTATTCAATGGTTGCCAAAGAAATAACCTGGCATAAAGTATAGGAACAGGTAACCTCTGTATACATGCGCATAGGACCCCAGTAGGGTCTGTCTTAGAGGAACTTATGTCAATAGTCTCACAACCTTGACTAGTTACGAGGAAAAACGTTATAGGTGCTGTTAGGACATCATCAGCGATATTTCTATAGCAGGTGAAGGCTGTATCTGAGAAAGAAGAGAAAAACCCTCATCAGCGCATTCTTGCTTCCTTCAGGTGTTAGATGTTGATCCTGTGATCAGGGATGATTCCTTGGCCATTTTCTGCTTTTGTTTCCTTTTAGTAAGATTGGACTGGTGCACCATGTTGTGAGGGGCGTGGGGAGGGGATTCCAGCTTCCCAGTCCTGCATAATATCAGGCGACGAGATATCTAGAGTGGAGCAGAATCTGTTGGAGGTCTTACCATAAGTTCAGGGTATGCGGACCCACCATTTCTAGTTGCAGTCAGCATCGAATGGGTATAGCCCATTTATATTTGATATTATTTGCTTCAAGGTCTTCCTGTAATGGTTTGTTTAAGACATCTTCTTTTGTATAAGTAATCAGGGACAAGTCCTGATAGATTTGTGATGTGTTCTTCGAATTCGATCACCTTTTGAGTCTGGCAGCTTTCATTCTGCGCTCTTTGAGTTGGAATGAAGCAGCAGCAATCAACATCCCTGGGAGCAGCGGAGGACACTTTAGGTTTGAGTGCTATATGAGCTCTGTCCAGTTGAACCACTGAGTATTGGCTTCTAGTATAGAGTTGAAGATAGCTGTAAGGATACGGTAGGTCCTCGGTTCTTGGCTAGGAAGCCTTGATTTATATTGCAGCGCTTCCCTGTTGTTATCCAGACTCTCACTAAATGTCTAGAAGTTTCCTAACGAGTGATGTGGCCTGTAAGGAGAAATGTGACTGTAGGTCTGAGATGTATCGCAGGTGTGTTGGTATTCATGCGATTCCTCTATATCTTCACTCTGCCAGCAATGCCTTTAAGCTCTGACCAGATTACCGCATCCTCTGATATCATGCTTTCTTTGACCTCTCCGTTATCAGGGATTTGATTGTCTGTCTCGTTGGAGGTGTCGGATATATTCTTTTTATCGGAAGGCTGGAGGTTAGCGCTGACCACTACCATTGAAGTCTCCAGCAAGGGAATTCTGATGATGAGACCCAGTATGAATATTCTAAGACGATGTGATCCGGAGAGGATTCAGCATCCCATTATCATATCGTTGGATGGAGACAACGCGGTTAGTTTGACATTTGCAGTGCTCCTGATTTATTTTGGAAATTGCCGGGCTCTGTGCGCTTTCTGGTAGAAAACTGCTGGATATGGGCATATTTTACATTTTAAGTGAGATCTATTTGTGGTGTCTGAGGGATGTGTCGTCTGTGATAGGAATCTTTAAGTGGTTGTAGCTTGGTTAAGGGGTCCAGAGGTATAGCATAGTCAATGGGTTGATGCGGGTTGGCAGGTAGGTGATTGGTTGGCTGTATATTAGAGACCCTCTAGTGAAGGCTTAGGTGCGTGGACTTCTGGATTGGAAGTCTGGGAGATGCTCCTTATAGGGCCCAGGGTCGGCTTTTTTCCAGGGGGTAGGAGGGCTTTTGTGATTATACAACGTGTATGGTCGATAGTCGCTAATGAGGGGGCACTCTCTCTTTGTGTCGATGGGTTGGGATCTTTGGGCTCTTTGGTTTATCAGGCTGCGCCGTTGCTGGATGCACAGGCTTGGGTGATTTAAAAATGGCCGCAATGCCCGTGTGGTCATACGGCCAGTCGGGTGAGTTTGTACTACTGCGATGTGGACCAACGGGCTAGTAATATTATTTAGGCCGCAAGGAGTTTGCTGCTATTTCGGGGAAGGCCTTAGGATTATCCCGCTCCCGTTGCGGAGTTTCTACGGCCGCTTGCTCTCGCCCGCAAGTCCCACTGCCCGCTCTTATACTGCTCGTACATCGTGGTATCTGCATAGGAAGGTACCACAATCTGTTTGCTGCAATTACTTCGGTCCACCGGGCATGTGTACACCGCTGTCCTACTTGTGCTTGATGCAAGCGAGTGCGAGACTGTCTCACCGCCGATTCCACTCTGCGCCCCTTCTGCTTAGCACCACGGCCTTTGTTCTCTGTTTTCCCGCAGTCAGAGCCTATATGGTTGGGAGTGAAGCGCCACACTATAGCTAAGCGCTGCAAACTTCTCGCGGTGATTCTCTGTGATGCCTGGCCTCTTTTCCCTGATCTTTAGTAGGGTTTTCGCAGGAATTTACGCACAGCAGCGGGGGGGCCCCCCCTTACTATGGACTGGTTTCAGGCTGGACCGAAGGAGTTTAAGCTGGCCATTTTAGGTTGGTGCAGGACATGCCACCCCATGCGCCGGGACTCTTTGTCGCCAGTGCAGGCCCCCTGTTTTTACGTGTGATGTGGGCCCTGAGACTGAGTAGGGATCCCGCTTCGAGGTTCCCCCTCAGGCATGTGGGCCCCTGGCAAAGCCCCATCAGCATGTGGGGCCCCGATCAAATGCCACCCAGCGTTGTGGGGCCATTTTCCGCTCAATGCCCAAACCAGCGTTGTGGAGCCCGCTCACATGACACCCAGCCGTGTGGTAGGGCAGTCAATGCCAACAGCCGTGTGGGGCCACCGCTTCAGAGTGGTGGCTTTCGGAGAGGGGACCATCACCTGGGTCTGGGTGCCATTGAGCTTGCCACACACGTCTGGAAGGGGGCTTTGCCAGGGGCCCCACATAATTTAGAGAGTGAGGCTTTGCCAGGGGCCCCACATGATGGAGAGAGGGGGGCTCTGGCAGGGGCCTCACATGATGGAGAGAGGGGGGCTCTGGCAGGGGCCCCACCAGATGGAGTGAGGGGGGGCTCTGGCAGGGGCCCCACATGATGGAGAGAGGGGGGCTCTGGCAGGGGCCCCACATGATGGAGAGAGGGGGGCTCTGGCAGGGGCCTCTCATGATGGGGAGCGGGGGGCTATGGCAGGGGCCTCACATGATGGAAAGAGGGGGGCTCTGGCAGGGGCCTCACATGATGGAAAGAGGGGGGCTCTGGCAGGGGCCTCACATGATGGAAAAGAGGGGGGCTCTGGCAGGGGCCTCACATGATGGAGGGGTTCTTTGCCTGGGGCCCCAAATGATGGAGGGGTTCTTTTCCTGGGGCCCCACATGATGGAGGGGTTCTTTGCCTGGGGCCCCACAAGATGGATGGGTTCTTTGCGTGGGGCCCCACGTGATGGAGGGGTTCTTTGCCAGGGGCCCCACCTGATGGACGGGTTCTTTGCCTGGGGCCCCACATGATGCAGGGGTTCTTTGCTTGGGGCCCCACATGATGAAGGGGTTCTTTGCCTGGGGCCCCACATGATGGAGGGGTTCTTTGCCTGGGGCCCCACATGATGGAGGGGTTCTTTGCCTGGGGCCCCACATGATGGAGGGGTTCTTTGCCTGGGGCCCCACATGATGAAGGGGTTCTTTGCTTGGGGCCCCACATGATGAAGGGGTTCTTTGCTTGGGGCCCCACATGATGGAGAGGTTCCTTACCTGGGGCCCCACATGATGGAGGGGTTGTTTGCCTGGGGCCCCACAAGATGGAGAGGTTCCTTACCTGGGGTCCCACATGATAGAGGGGTTCTTTGCCTGGGGCCCCGCGTGATGTAGAAAGGGGCTTTGAGTGGGGCACCCACACATCTCAGGGGCCCGTGCTCCGCCTCCGTGTCACAGCTGCGTGCCGCTAAGTAAGTGTAGACAGTTCAGTGTAACTTACTTTCACTCTCCTGTGCACTGTGAACTGAGCAGCCGGGCCCCGCCTCCCTCTGTCTGTGGGCGGGACGACGAATTAAATCACTGAAGCCCCGCCCACATGGGCGGGGTCACACAGATGCGGTGCGGACAGAGGGAGGCGGGACCCGGCTGCTCAGGTCACAGTGCGCAGGAGAGTGAAAGTAAGTTACACTGAACTGTCTACACTTACTTAGCGGCGCGCAGCTGTGACACGGAGGTGGAGCACGGGCCCCTGAGATGTGTGGGGGCCCCACTCAAAGCCCCTATCTACATATCTGAATTAAAAATAGCTGACATGGTAGGGAGAACAGGACTATGGCCCCTACTCCCTACCATTGCTGTGTAGCAAGGGGGCGGTATCTGCCGGCGGCCGCGGGCCCCCCCCTTGCTTCACAGATCGTCCGGGCCCCATACGGGAGTACTGCCTGTACCCCCCTAATGGCGGGCCTGGTTTTGGGTCTTGGTTTTGTAGGAGTTTTTTCTTTAATAACAATCATTCGTCTGGTATATTTGCTCCATGTAGAGGTGTATTATTTGGGGACTGTTGTGTATAAGGTCATACATAGGTGACCGCTTTTGAAAAAGCAAATTTGTCATTGCTGATTTTCATTGTACAGTGACTGCTGAGATGATGGACAGGATCTACAGTGTATATGAATACGCGTTTTTAAAGACTCAGTCGAACAGGAAGCACTTGGCGTTTTTCTCTGTAATCAAAATAACACAAATTATGCCGGCAAAGGGCCATTCACACTATGTGGCATGACAAAACTCGCGGAGTGTCGCTGAAAGTAAACTCGAACTGAGCAAAACTTAACTCAAAGGGCTTGGACCCTGGATGTTTTAGGACCCTAGTAACACCCCTGTCTACCATCATCCTCACCTCTTCACTTCTGAAAATATTAAAATATTAGACAGAAGAGCAAAGGCTCTAAGATAGATGAACTAGGGTCGCACTCATCTGTGATCGAGCTCCTCCTCACATCAGTGTGGGTTTTTAAGGCCTCTGTCCTCACCACGGGCTTGCATTTTTGCCTTCGCGCGAATTGGAGCTCGTACTCCCACGACGGATTTGGCTGCAGTACCGGAGCCCAATCCGTCACCTGTCATTACGGTAACCTGCCAACTGCTATCATAGAGACACTCATGGATTACTGTTCTCCTCTCCGCTCAGGCGGAATTCGCTTGCTCGGGGCGGGGAGATAGTGTCATGCCACAGTATCCAGGCAGCAATTCGAGCCGTGGATTAATGCAGTCTATGGGGCCGCGGGGTAGCGGCAGATCGCCCCCGCCGCGGACTCCGGGTCCCTCCCCCATCACGCCCTATTCACGGCGGAATTTCGTGAGGCCGGTTCGCGCTCACAAATCCGTCGGGAATAAGCCGTGTGAACACGGCCTAAAAGTGTCATTGTGTACACAAAACACATGCACTAGACTGAAGCCTTTATTATGTGGCCTCAGTCATTTTTGGCAAAGGGACATTTAGCGTGGGCTCTGCGCATCTATGTGCGGCTTCTTGATAGTGGTCATTCTATGTCATAAAGTTAATTACTTGGACAGCCTCTTTAAGGAAGACTTCTATAATGTCCTGTGCTGTTGAGACCAGATAGTCTTATTTTTTGTGACAGATGGCTACTGTGCAGACTTTTTTTGTTGTTATCATATACAAAACGACCTACACCCATGAATATTAGAGATTGAGAAACTCCCAAATATCATTATACACAATACAAAATTAATTCATATCCCGTATATAAAAATATAGGGGGACATGTATGAACGGGGCTGCACCAGAAGTCTGGCGTATTTTCAGCCCAATATCAGGGCATGCTCGTTTGGCATAGTGCACAAAATCTTCCTGAATGCCATTCATAGGCGCATTACAGAGTTGCAAGCGGAACTTGTAATGTGTCTTGATTTTGGGGGGCAATGCGGGTGGCTCGGGGGGCGCACTAGAACCGTACGAAAGCTTATAGATTTATAGCTTCGCTATTGGCAATTCTCAGGAGCATTACAAGCTGGGAAACAGGTAGTAGAGCACTTTCACAATGCGGTATTACCTGAGCCAGACGCATGTCGTTACTTAATGGTAGAATGTGCGGATTTTATGACTAGGACGCGTATCAGCAGATCAGATGACATAAATCAGATGGCATTCTGTGCAGCTATAAGACATGCGGATGTAACTATTTGGGTTTGATCGAAAACATGCCCAATATTTCATACTTGCTGCCCATAATGCTCTTATTCTCGGGCCATATGAGAAAAATAGTTTTAATCACACAAAAATGCTATAAAAGAGCAATCCTAATTGAGAGTCAGCAATTAGTGACCAAATCTATATCACTATGTATGGGGTTAATGATCTGGGTCCACAGAGAAAGTATACAAAAAGTTAAATATTACAAAACACCCATGTGGAATTATGCATATGACAGTTGTAATTGCCCAATACACAGAAAGTCAACATGCATACAAATCACAGGGGAGGAATGTGTTTCTCACATTATATAATGTATATTCACTCAGCATGCCAACAATACATCTGTTATTATCGAATCCCATACTCCCAGCTGTAGTGAATATGTCATAATTATTGAAGGTTAATACATACTTAAATGCATGATCAAGTAAATAGGTAATTTACCCATAGTATAAAATAGCACCACTGCTGCCGTGGTCCAACGCGTTTAGCCCCAGTAGCTTCCTCAGGAGACACTAGGAGCGTCATGTATGAAATTTTGGCACTCCAAATGATCGCTGCGCATTTATTACTGCATGGATAGTAGGTCCATGAATATATGATAAACCAGGGAATAACGTATCACAAATGTATCACTGTAAATATTTTTCTCAGTTTTTTTTTTTAATTAGCACAAATTTTCCTGTGTGTGTGGTGGTGTTTCCATGCAATTTGGAGGCATTTAGCTGCATTAGGTGTTTTCCAGAAGCCAGAAAACACATCCAGCTTTTTCTACCATAGACTTTAGAGAGAGGATTCCGAGGCCAGTTCTGAAACATTTTGGACATACTGGGCCACGAAATCGCCTGTTAACAGAACAGAGACCCAAATGAGCAAAACTAATCAGTAAATTATGAACTGGACAGTATTCTGTTTGTCTACAGCCACCACTAGGGGGAGCGTAGGAGCTTACTGCATACAGCCCTCATTACACAGTGTAATGAGTGTATTCAGTCCGGCTTTTCCCACTTAGTGGTGATTACAGAGGACAGAGTATTTTCTCACATAACTCTGTTGCTGTGCAAATGGAAGCAGGAGAGTTTCAAGCTCTTGATAATAAAAGTGAATAAAACTATGGAATCCAGAATTAAGATTTAACTTGTAGCAAGAAACTTTTCTTTGATGTGATTGATCTTGTTCCTGATTTGAAGGGGCTGTGCTCCTTGTCTTGCGGCTGTTATCACTGAGATTTGTCCAGCATGCAGCACAACTTCTCCCTCATTACGCATTTTGAGAAGTCTACTTCATACGTCAGTCTGGTGAACTTTTGATTTATTTGAAATTTTTTTTCTGCTGTATGTCCAGAAAGATGAAGCTTTGGTCTGTCTTATTCCCAAGAATAGCAGAGGAGGAAAGGGAGTGCATCTAGACAGAAACTACAGCAGTTCGCTCCTGGGACAAATGCCATCAAACAAATACTGGAACCTTATTCTGAGCAAAATAGTATCTTATTTATTGCATCTTCGCTGCTGACTGATTAAATTTATTCCCTATTTTGGCGGATTTTTTAGATTTCTTTTATTCCCATTAAATTGTTTATTTAAAAAAGATTTTCTCCATGACCTAATAAAGGTTTCATTTTTTTGTTATTTGCCAAAGGCTAGAGTTTTGGAATAGCTCTTAGGTATTAAAAATTTAAATGACTGTCAAATTTTCTGTGAAAGTCTGTTCACATGTTCTGGTAATACAGTGTCTCCAATATATCCACACAGAGATGAAAGAAAAATTACGTCTGTGTTTAAATATAAACAAAAATTAATAGATCTCTAATGAGAATACCCCTTATGTTTGCTACAGTCAATCAAAAAATGGCATTTAGCACAAACACCATATGTATAAAGTCCCTGCCACAAAAGACCATTAATTTGTGATGGAAAATAGTGCTTGACTACTGCTACATTTCAGTACTGTCATACATATACAGGCATCTAGAAGGGGCAGTAGTATGTAGCTAGGGAAAGTATTTCGCTGTGACCTGAGAAACTATCATACTTCGTCGAGGTCTTCTGTATATGGGGAACTGCCATTTTTTTTGACTAGTAATTACCTACTTTGATAGGTCTCCTGTGGCTACAGAGTAAATTTATAGTGTGGGTTGTAGAGGTCCTTTTGATTCAAGCTATACTACTCACATTATGGACATACAATTTGAGACAGTTTTATCTATACTATTTTCCTTCTGTTCCCTTTAGGGATTGTTCAGGAGTCTATACGGATTAGGGATAGCGCGGTCGCCCTTATCGGGGCCGGGTACTCCAGCGAAGGGCGCATATTCTGAACTAATTAGGGTGACTGTAGTAGGTTATCTAATTTATCCCTTGGAGTTGTTGTCCTTTATGCTGTTATGAGTTTGTTTAATGAAGAGTATTCAATTAAAGGTTAAGTTTTATAATAGGAAATCTTTTTTTGTGGTATAATAGTATTTTGGTATAATTCTGTTTGTCGAGAAAGCTTGGTAGCCCCACTGAATGACAGTAGTTGTCCTGAAGTGTATCTAAGCGCATCCTTTTTACCTGTGACATCCACCTAGTCACCTAATTACTGTTATTTAATCTTCCACTACATTTAAAACGGTTGTCTCACCACTCTGTTTCAACAGAGCAACAGAGCGAAGTTTTAGATGAAGCCTTTACTGTCTCTCTTGGTTAGGCTAGGGGTAGTTCTTACGCCTCTAAGCATATCAGATCTGTATTCAACAGCTCATTCCTATTGACTCGACATGAGAAAAAGAGTCTTTTCTATAGTACAGAAGGTTTCAGAGCTCAACTCAGTAATTACATCTCATTTTGTTTATTAGGGGATTAACGCAAACAACTCTGTTTCTCAAGCTGTTAGGTCCTGCTGTGCCGACATGTTCGGGTGACATCACTCCCTGCTCTAAGATCTCAAAACAAGGTGCCAGAGACGAGAAGAGGATAAACTGCGATGGTTTATCCACAGAGAACCACGGTGTGGACTAACAGAGAAGTATGCACACGTTTGATTGCTTCGGAATAACTCAAATATTCAGATCTAATCATGAATGTGCATACAAAATTTCTCTTCTTTAGCTAATAACGTCAATACAAAGTCATTACATATAAGTGACTATTTGTCAGTATGAAAACATATTTCGCTATATCAGAAAAAGATCACCATGCTTGACAAATGGGGCGTGTTGAGAAACGTCGCGCGACATGCGTGGGCACTCGAGAAGAGGGGAGGTGTTGTAGCGCTCTGAGAGAGGGACTTGGTAGCTGATGTGCGCGGCATGTAACATGCGATTTGCGGAGATAAAGACGGGAATTAGTGGTGCTACAAAGGCAGGCTACTCTGCGCGGCGCTCGCACGTTGATATAAGAAATGTTTTCATTCTAGTACAAATAGTACACTTTATGACTTTTTAATGAAGGTTATTAATAAAAATGAAATTTTGTATGCATCAAGTGTCATGTCTAGAACGCGTATATTTAGCCTTATACAATGCATCAAGCTGTGGATGAACTATTATAGCCAGGGGGGGGTACCTGACAAGCTATGGTATTCCACCTGTAACGCACAAAAAGAAGTGCTTAGCCATATGAACACCCTCAGAGCAGATACATCTCTCTTATATCTTCATCAAGGAAAATAAAACAATTGCTAATAGTATTTGGGTAATAGTTTTCAAGTTTCCATTCCAACCCCCTTTTAAACCTTATTGAATACTATTTAATCATCGATGTAACCTGCATCCATGCGTTCTATTAGGTGCTTTTAAACTCGCGTGGGCTTAGTATGAAAACTGTCTCACGGCAGTATGAATGTCTTTGTTGATGCATAGCACACCTATCAGTGCTATAACAACCATAGTCAGAGCTGACCATTTCTATTTTCATATGTCAGTGCTCTCCTGGCAAAAATAAAAATGGGCTCTCTGGTTGGGTTGCCTATGGGCAACAAAGTACAGTTTACTGCTAGACCGTTTTCATAAATAAAACGTCCGCCATATACAAGATATCTATCCGTGTTACCAATTAAGAAGCAGAAGGTTTGAAGAAGATGGGCATTGCTCACGAAGACCAAAACATCGCTTATCTTGTAACTGGTCATGGAAGGTATTTCACTTAAGTTATAAAACTTGCCCATATGTACCCACCGTTTACTTGTCACAGGCTTTATCCTACCTACTTCTTATGTCTTCACAGCAACAACAAGTGCCGTGCCGAATACCATTTTTTCAAACTGTTTTTAATTAGAGGTGGATCGGAAGAGTTACCTCCATGTCTGGCACTTAATGACTAGAAAAGAGTGCAATTCTACTTCATTTTATGTTACAGAGATAGCTGTCAGTCACTGATAAGACCGCCTACTGGACTCTTTAATCCAGAATAAGCAGAAAGTAAAATGAATAAATTACAAGCTTTGCTGAATGTTTTCCTACAAAACCATGTATCAATCTGCTCATCTCACCCCGCTCTATGACATGCTGTCTGCAGATGACATAGCATGTTCAATGTGACAGGTTTCCTTTCATATTTAGAGAATAAAGTGCATAGACATGGCAGATAACACATATGTTATACTTTAAGAAAAAAAAAAGCTGCAAAACAACAAATCTAAAATAAAGGAAAACCAAGCTATATGGAAGTAGGTCTGGTGTTACATAGATAACTTTGGCTTCCAACTGTATCAGCAGCATAGCAAAGTTTAGACCAATAGGCACCTCCAAACCATTGAACTTGGTGAATTTAGTCCTGAGAATTTACTGAACATTTTTTTGTTGAAGCTTATTTTAGTGTTTTCTTCAATTTTGCTCTTTTAGTTAAGATCTTCTCTAAAGATATTGTCTCACCATGCTGTTTCATAGAGCCAAAAGAACCTTTAGATTTAAGCATCCTGTATTTTCCAGTTAAGGCTGTAGGTGGTTCTATAACAGTGATTAGCATATCAGCTCTGTATTGCCAGCACTTCTAATTGCACTGACATGAGAGCAGGGGATCTTTTCTATAGAGCAGAGAACTTCAGAACTCAAAGTAAACATTTAAAAGTATTTATTCTCCTTTGCTTGTTAGGTGTTTGATGAGATGCCAGCTGCTTCCTTGGCCCGATACACCATGAGGGATTTCTGTGGTATATAAGTATAATATTAGATTCCTCCATTGTTCCCCAAACAGCAGATATGTAATTGGCTAATTAGGTTTGCAGGGCTTATAGTATATAGCATCCGGCAGCTCAATGTATTTTAAAAGCTTTTGTCACGTCAAGGGAGGTGCAGTGAGCCCTAACTGGAACCCAGCCCACTGTCCCTGCCTGCTCGACGTGCTGCCCTAGGTGGTAGACGGCAACTGGGTGACAGTCCCTGCGCTACTAAAAGTGCTGGGGCCGTGAGAAGCAAGAATGGTCAGACAGTCCGGGTCGATAACAAATAGGAACGCCAAAGCCACAAATCAGAACCAGAGGAATGAACGTAAACAAGCCGGGGTCAAAAGCCAAAAGGAAGCAAAAGCACAAAATCAGGAGACAAGCCGGAGTCAGGAGAACAAGCCGAGGTCAGGTACACAGAAAAGCAAAACAACAACACAAAGCACAAGAAGCAAGGTAGCCAGGAATATCACAGGCGCAGCACACAGCCTTCAGGGAGTTTAAATGGGATTCCTGGATACCGCCCCTGCAGCTGATTGGAGCGGCCTCCGGGTCCTCCCATTGGCTGGTGCACTCGCCCCCTGTCAGGAGTGGCTGGGCCCCTGTCACTCACAGAGTTGTAAGCAGCATGTGTGTCAGGGTGGGATCATGCATCAGCTGCTGCAGCCTGCAGATCCCTAGAGCCTGAGCACAGCCCAGCCCTGACAGCTTTATTTAGAATTGGATGGATGCGTTTCATGTCGTGGGAAACTTCCTCAAAGCCTCCTCAGAGGAGCCGCTGCATCAGGAGGGGCAGTACCAATGGTCACATGACCACTCAGACTGCCGCCATTGGTTATCCACCTCTTGACGCAGCGGCTCCTATGAGGAAGCTTTGAGGAAGTGTCCCACACCATGAAACATGTCCTTCCAATTCTAAATAAAGCTTTTCAAATACATTGAGGCATCGAGCGCAATATACCATAAGCCCTGCAAACCTAATTAGTCAGTTAGGTATCTGCTGTTCGTGAGAACAACCGAGGAATCTAAGCAATAAAAAAAACAGCAGAGAGAGAATGGGAGAGCAGGTCGGTAACCTAGGGAAGTCTATGTGCACTCAGAGCAGTTAAAACCTATTTTACCTCCGGACCAGGGAAAAATCAAAAGAGACAGGCATTTGGAAAAAGTCTTCAATTACCTGTCCCTTCATGTTGAAAGCTAATCTTTGTAGGGAGACAACCCCTTTAAGGCCATTCACAACTCTTCGATTTTTATCTTTAAGGGTTGAAGTGAGGTTAAAAAAAGAATACTGGTGCATTAACATGTGGACTCTCCCCTGAATGTTCTATCTCAACACACGTTTTGGTGTTTAAGTAATGAGGTTCCTTTAGATGCTTTTCCATCTGTGAAGATTCATGCAATTTCAAAGTTCACAAGAGGATGGAGACGCGCAGCTTCTTATGTTCCTCAACATTCTCAAGTGTTCATCAATATTATAAAATAAATATAGAAAGAATAATTACATTGAAGTTCTATATGTCCCATTATAATCTAGCAATGGATAAATATAGAGCAAAGCATTAAGGAATTTAAAGTCCCAGCAGAAATCCACGGTGGAGCACAGAGGTGATACAAGTCCCAGCATAAACTAGTATTAAATAAAGGAACACCTGGGCACTACAAGTCCCAACACAAGCTAGTAATATATAAGTATACAATAAAATCCCTGATGCACTGCAAGTCCCAACACACTCAATTACTGAATACACAGTGGAGTAGTAAACAGAAAAAAGCCCCCAAAGAGGTTTGTATCAGCTCACCCTCTCCATAAGCATGAGTCCACTGCATGGAAACGAGACCAGAAGCTCCACTGGCGAAAATGCAAATCCAAAAGGCAAAGGATCCAGCAGCAGCAAAAACGTATATTAGTAAAAAGTAAAAAATGCTTGCAGCTTTATTTGTAACAAGTTAAAATCCAAAAGAGTCTCACATAGCACAGACACACAGACGCGTTTCAGGAGTAACTCCCTTAATCATAGTGGGATGTTAATGGAACACCACCCCTTTTTTAAGGCTCACTGAGGGTGTTCACACAAGAAATGTAACCATTGATGTTCCCAACCTATGAAATCAAATAAAACCATTAGTTTACTAAGACAATAAATATATATAAGTTGCTATATAAAGTGAGACATAAATAAATGCAGGGAGAGAAGAGAAAAAAAAATGTCGGGGGGGGGGAGAGATTATTTTATATTAATATTAGCTTTTCCTTCCTACTACGTCCCTATCTTTTTATGTTATCATTACAATATTAAAGGGGTTTTCTCATTTCAAAGATCATAGTTCAACAGGTGGGGACGAAAAATCTAAGCTTGGTGGCCCTTGGTTACCATAAGCAAAGTGCTATGGTTTAAGAGAATGTTTAATTTGTTTAATTCGAAAGAGAGAGAAAGAGAGAGATCACACTTTCAGTTTTTAATTAATTTTCAAAAATGTGTAAAAGCCACATATCATTTTCTTTCCACTTCACACATACCTGCTACTTTTGTTGCTCTAACACAGAAAATATCAATAATGTTTAGCTGTAATGTTTAAAAATGAGGAACAGTTCACAGGGTATGAAAACATTTGCAACCTACTGTATGTCCCTGGATCTTTGGGTCGTCACTACTTATTTGTTTGTGTGTTATTTGGAAGCACAAACAGTTTAAAACCATAGCCAGTCTACAAGATGTCAGTGGGGTTTCCCGATGTAGGCAGGGTGATGATGTCACTATATCTTATGCCTGCACTAGACTACACCCAACTAGCCCTGTAACCCACAGTCTGCTTTAGGCCTGTAGCCTAAAAGATGTTATGAGTACCTACTGACATCACAGTATTAGGCAGTGTCACACCCAGTGGAATTTAATTCTGGGGGCCAAACAGTGGAATAAATTCTTGAGGTCCTCCAGTGGAGCTGTTTCTGGGGCTAACCAATGGGATTTATTCTGGGCCCACCAGTAAAGTTGATTCTTGGGGCCCACCACTGGGCATGCTCTCGACCAGGTCCAAGCATGTCTTGACTGAAATCTGATCCCAGATCTTTTCTACATGTTCCCAAAGTTGGTGCATATTGGTCGACTCGCTTGGGTATGAATACAGCTTTTTTTTCAACTCTACCCACAAGTGTTCGAATGGGTTGGGGTCTGGCGATTGTGGGGGCCAATCCAGCAACTTTACTTCAATGTCATCGAACCATTTCTTCTATAGTCTTGACATATGCTTTGAATTGTTGTCCTGCTGGAACACTATCTTGTCCTTTTAATACCCATAGTACTTGAATATTCGAAGTAACTCATCTTGTAGGATAGTCACGTATAGCTCAGCATTGAGACCACTATTGATCCTGGTCAAGTATCCAACGTCTTTGGCTCTGAAACAACCCCATATCATCAGGCTTCCTCCACTGAAGTTGAGAGTTGCTACAATTTCTCGATCCATTAACTCCTTAACGACCGCCCGCGACTTTAGACGTCGGCTGGTGCAGGTCGTTCGTCTGCAGCGACGTCTTATGACGTCGCTGCAGACATCGGAGTTTGCGGCACCCGGGTGCCGCAGCTGTGCTGAGATCAGGGCTGTACTACACAGCCCTGATCCCAGCACAGCTCCTGCGAGCACCGGGGAGCGGGGAAACCTCCGCTCGCCGATGCTTTAACCCTTTGATTGCGCTGCGGTGATTGATTGATTTTCCCTGCTCTATATTAATATGCTAATACATTAATATTTGTAAAAAAAAAAAAAAAAAAGTAAAACTGTTCTCCCTTCATGGGATTTAAAAAAAAGTAAAAAAAAAAACAGAAAAAGTGTAAAAAAAATAAATAATAAATAATAATAAAAATTAATAAAAAATAATTGTGCATATATTACCCCACACAAAAAAAACCTACACATATTAGGGATCCACAACGACCGTAATAACATGTAGAATTAATCTAACAAGTTAATAAGTGTGAAATGTGAATGGTGTAAAAAAAAGAAAAAAAAAAAAAAAAAATTTTGGGGAATTATTTATAAGTGAACTTAAACTATCCCCATAAAGTACAACTTGTCTTGATAAAACGAGGCCTCATCCAACTGCGTCATTGAAAAAATAAAAAAGTTACAACTGTTGAAACGCAAGGAGGCAAAAACTAAAAAAAATGTTCTGGACATTAACTACTTTTCAGGCGTTCGGCTTAAGGGGTTAACCTCCTTTTCCTTTGATTCTTCCAGAACAGTTTGCACCCATCAAAGTCCAGTCTATTGACTTTCATCTCATCGCTTCAAATTACCCATTTACAAGCTTCTACTGTCTACTTTTTGTAAACTCAAGCCAATGCTTCTTATGATGATAGTAAAGTAGAGGCTTCTTCACCTTTTTTTGGGCCACCATTCCAGACTTGTGTAATGTGTGTCACATGGTGTTTTTATTAATGTCTGTAATCTCACTTTTATAAAGCCTACAAGACACCTCCACTGCCATGTTTGTCCCCCCAGAACTGACCTTGTGATGAGCCAGTTTTTTAACATGATATTATGCCTGGACGTCCACTTCTTGGCTTTAGAATGGATGGACAGACTTCGTTTTATATTCTTCCAGCTGTCATGGCACTCCTATAATGCAGTTGGTAATTTTCTTGGCCGAGAGACCGCTATTGATGAGCTGCGGTTTCTCTTTTCTTGGGAAATCTTCTTCATGGCTGATACTCAATTTGAACCAGTGACCTTTTGCTCGTGAATTAACCTTACACTGAGCTATAAGGAAATGTGAGAATAGGTTGTAATTTGTAGTATACAAGAAGAAAAAGATTGTTCCACCACCAGGAGCAAAGCAGTAACAATGCAGTTACAGTACATGACAAGGATCTGTGTCACATTTATGAATGAGATAGCCAAGATGATTGTCTATAAAATGATGGTAGTCTCACTTTCAAAGCTGTAGTGGATGGTGAGATATGAACCCTGAATGTCAAAAGTTTAAAAACATTTTTACCCCTTTTTCTTGGAATGTACAATTTTTGGGAAGGCGAAAGGAAAGAAAAAAAAAAGAGGCAAAAAATAAAAGGGGGAATATAAGAAGCAAGTACATTAGATGTAGGGTGGGCCCCCAGAATCAACTCCACTGGTGGGCCCCAAGAATCATCTCTACTGATGGGCCCCAAGCATAACACACCGTTACCCCCAAGATCAACCCAAAAGGTTTTAAGGCGGGGAAAACCCGGGCCCGATCCACTGTAAAGAGGGGGGGGGGGGGAAAGCGGGTATGGACCCACTGGACCACTCCCGGGCTTGCCCGAGGGGGCAAAACAAGTGGCCCATTGGGCAGGGCATTTTAAAGCCTTTGTGGGTAAGTTTGACTGACCCCAAACAGCCCCCCAGGTGCCCCCTTCAAGCAGCCCCGGGCAGGGGGGCAGCTGCCGAGGGGCCCAGAATTGCCAATGTGGGGCCCAAACGGGAAAGGGACCAAGATAAAGCAGACAAAAGTAAATTAGTGCGGGGTACAGAAAAAACAGACAGACAGGACTAAAATGGATGCCAAGCAGAAGGTTTAAACAGAACCAAGGTACCAAAACAGACTGACTGGAAACAAAAACACAGAACAAGATCAGAGACTAAGGCTAGGACTCAGGCGGGGAACAAGGTATAACCAGGGCACAAACACAGGCAGAGAAAAAAGGCAAAGGAAACTCACCAGACGGGAAACAGGGACACAGAAAAACAAGCTGGAACAAAGGCATAACATGGCAAAAGAAGCTCACAGACAAAGGTGCAAAACAGACCCCAGGGAAAAAGCAACAGGGAGACTAACCAAACATAGAGAATACCACAAGGACACAAACAAGAAGCCAATACACAGGCACAACAGACTACAACAAGGATCAGGCAGGGAGTGTGAGGGGGAAGCAGGTTTTATAAACACCACAGGGGGAAAGGGGGATTGGCAGAGGAAGCCCAGCCCCGCTGCACACTGTGGGAATAAAGGAAGGGAAGATGTGGCTGCCGCCCTCTATAGAGCTACAAGGAATAGGGCAGCAGCCAAGATGGAGGAGCAGCATGTCCAGCACGGGAAAAGCCACCCAGCAATCACAGGTGAGTAAGCAGCGGCTACAGGAGCGCTCACAGCGACACTGCAACAGGAAACAGATCTGCGATAAGGACATAGGTACGACTGCGGTTCGCAGCAGAGGCGGCAGCGTAAGGACAGGAACGTGGCAGGGACCGTGACAAGTACATTGCATTGCATTGCACTGGGCCCATAATGATGTTAAAATGGCCCTATAATCCTATAAATGAAGACTAAGGGTACTCTCACATGGAATGGAAACGCTGTGGTTATTCTGCAGCAGATTTGCAGATGGAAAATCAGTAGTGGAAGAGTGGATGAGACTGTTAAAAAATCTCATCCACACTCTGCAGAATGAAATCCTGCAGTACAGATTATAAAACCACAGTATGAAATATGGAATTGTTTTTAATGTATTTAAATAAAATGTATTTTTATTATTTTTTTATATATACCCTGATTATTGTTACATTTCTGTGAATTGTACAATAGAGATTTGTTGCTACTTTTTATGCCTTACTGTTGGATTTCAGGTGATTTCTGCGGAGTAAGAAAGCTATTGACTTAAATCTGAAGAGGAGCCTCCTGTGGTTGCTTACTATTCTTCCTTCCAAAGTGAACAGAGCATGGTGAGATTTCATTATACTAGAAGTGAACCACAAACTAAAGCCACTCAAGCAATACGTTAAAGAGTTCATGGAATGTTGACTTTAAGTAAAAGGCCCAGAATTGCTCTGTAGATGTAGGACTCGTTCAAGGATCCGAGTTTTTTTTCTTTTCTTTTTAATCCCTTAATGACTGCCCATTGTCTTTTGAAAGCGGCCGGTGCGCGTATTCTGTCTGGGGTTTTGCAGCTCCCAGTGCCGCAACTGCGCTAGGAAGGGAGTTGATGTTAACAGCTTCATCCCTAGAGCAGACTCTGTGAATGGCAGGGACCAGAGGAAGCCTCTGATCCTTGCCATTTAACCTTTTGATTGCCGCGATTCGTGACCACTGCATAATCAAAGAGGCTTCCCCTGTTCCATAATCAAATGGGATTCCCCTGCTTCTTAACAATGTTACTACATTACTAAGCGTAAAAAAAGGGTAAAATATCCCTTAAGACCGTGTTCACACGTTCAAGCCGTAATTGCGAGCTGGATTGCGCTTGCAATTCCGGCTTGAATAAGGGGCGGGGGCGCTACCCGCCGGCCCCATAAAACTTGCATATCCACGGCGCGAAATTTCGCCTGGATAATGTGCAGGTGACTTTCTCCCCCGCCCGGCGGATTCCCGAGCGGGAAGGAGTGAAAGGAATCCACTGTTCTCTATGAGAACTGTGGATTACCGTAATTACTGCGACGGATTGGAGCCGTACTGCAGCGCAAATACGGCGCGCAGTACGGCTCAAATCCGTGGCGAAATAAGCCGTGTGAACGGCCCCTAATAGGAATAAAAAACATTGATAAGTGTAGAAAAAATTAAAAAAATACTAAAAATAAATATTTGATAAAAAATTATTGTGCATGCATTACTTACACAGACAGAAAAAAAACCCTACACATATTAGGTATCCACACAACCATAATATCTTTTAGAAAAAACTTAACAGGTTATTTACTGTAAAATGTGAATGCTGTAAACAAAAATAAAAAAATGCAGAAAAACACTTTTTTATGTTCATGCTGCAACAAAATATAAAAAAAAATCTGCAGTAAAATATTCGTACACTTAAATTACCGTAAAAACTAGAGTATAAGTCAACCCAAATATAAGCTGAGGAACCTAATTTTGCCACAACAAACTGGGAAAAATTATTGACTTAAGTATAAGCCTAGGGTGGGAAATGCGGCAGCTACTGGAAATATAAAATTGGATAACAAAAAAATTACAGAGGAAGGTATAGGCAGTTTAATGTCCCCCATAGGCAGTTTAATGTCCCCCATAGGCAGGTATAGGCAGTTTAATGTCCCCCATAGGCAGGTATAGGCAGGTATATGTCCCCTATAGGCAGGTATAGGCAAGTATATGTCCCCCATAGGCAGGTATATGTCCCCCATAGGCAGGTATATTCAGTGTTTTTTAAAAAAACTAAAAAATACTCACCTCTCTCCCCCGCTGCTCCCATGTGCTCCATCTTTTTTCTTGCAAAGGTGGCGTAATGTCATTAGACCACGCAGGCAGTGTGATGACACTGATGGGTAACTCGAGAGTCAGCTGTATGCAGTCCCAGGGGAGTTGCATACAGCTGAAGAGATCTCCGCCGGCGCCCGGGCCATGGCAGCACCTGGACACCGATGGGTGACTCAAGTATAAGCCAAGGAAGTATTTTTCAGCACATTTTTTGTGCTGAAAAACGCAGGTTATTCTCGAAAAAATAATTATCTGCTCATTAAGGCCTTTTCAGACCTGGGGTGCTTTCACACAGTGCATTTTTGATGAAGTTTTAAGTGCGCTTGAATTAAACTGCCCCTTGTTACTACTTGCACTTATCTAAGCTGTTTGGAAAGTGAGTAATTTATGCTTTCACGCTGCGCAGATTTGGTGCAGTTTTAATTGTGCTCCAATTAAACTGCCTTTATTATCAGCAAGCTTCTTTCAGTTGTCTAAATTGTTCAGAAAGGTGTTCCAAGTAAGTATCAATTACTGTGTTTGAAGTCTTGTGGATTGCAAACAGTTTAGAAAAGTGGAAGAAGCTTGCTGATAATAAAGGCAGTTTAATTGGAGCACAGTTAAAACAGCACCAAAACTGCGCTGTGTGAAAGTACCCCAAGAGGTAAATAAGGACAATATTTTGCTACAATCACAGGTTTCAGTTACAGAAAATGAGATGCAATGAGCACATTGTAACCCATCCAGTATATGGCGCTAACTACAAATGATACAGGTGTTCCCGGTGTAAAGTGATCAGCAGTGAATTAACTTAGTATAAAGAGGTCAGTGACAGTAAAATGTTTCAAACTGTGTAAAAACATAGAGATGGCAAGTTGTGCTTTTGGATTATTTTTGGATAAATAAAGTCACAGCAATATCCTAGCAGTGTCATTGGTTTCATCTCAGTGGCAACCATCCCTTTTGGACCATTTCATTATGGGCAGCTGTGGCATGGGACCCCCAATAGGACTACCAGTTCTATGCATGCTATCCTGTTTACCTACCGAAGCTATACCAAGGCATAGAATCAATATAAAGTATATGAATTTTATTAATACAAGCAGTCCCCGACTTACATCGTTCCGACTTACATACGTCCCCTAGTTACAAATGGAGACTTATGGGGCATGGCTGACATTCAACACTGAGTCACGCCCCATAATAACCAAGTGCCAGCATGCCACAGCTGCACATGAAATACAGAACGTTAGGTGAACTCTTCTAAAAAAGATCAAGACAGCAAAACAAATGTAACAACCCTTGCCTGCACTATCCAAAACTAAAAAAATCTTTTTTGTTGGAATTACATTTAATAAATATACCTGTTCCGACTTACATACAATTTCAACTTAAGAACAAAGCCACAGTCCCTATTCCGTTTGTAACCCGGGGACTGCCTGTATATCTGTAACACCCCTTTGTGCCAACCTCCTTGGGCAGGGTGTGTTGTCGCTCTCAAGTCTCTATGACACAGTGCCTCCACCCGAATCTTCTTATTAGCTCTCCAGATATGCAGGAAGGGAGGTTCCTCTGCTGCCAGGGGCCGATTTGGGAAACCCCTGCCTAAGTTCAGTGCACACTCACAGAGTGGGGGATAAAACACTCAGCAGATTTATTTCAAAGAGTTAACAGGTGATATATGGCTTGGAAAACAGCAAACATGAAAACAGTGTGAAACAAATAACATAGCATAATATCAACAACTAATTACTCCCAGAACCGTCTCTCTCGTACATTGTGGTCTACACAGGTAATCACACATCCATGTACCACCACATAGCACCGTGTAGCTAACCCCTCCCAACTGACCACAGTAGAGTGAGATCAAAATGGCCGCCGCAATGCAGTGTCAGTCTAACTGTTGGAGCCTTAGCAATTGCCTCCAGAACAGTCCACACTACAAATGTACAACTGCGGACCAACCAAATCCTCTCTCACTCTTCATATCAGCACTGCACTGGACTCCTTCCCGCTGCAGTCACATTCAGGTTCCCTGGGAGTGGGGGCAGGGTTCTCCTGTGTGGGAAGCTGGGATTCTGTAGCTGACAGACTGCCCACAGACTAGCCTGTCTCCTCTCAGGGCAAACTAGTGAAGTCATTCTCTCTCAGAGCCCTCTCTTCTCTGTAGTCTCCATACTTCTTCCTCTTCCAAGCTCCTCCTCCTCTCTCCTCCAACTTCCTGTGATGTCACCAAACTATGGCTGCTGGGTAGTGAAGCCCAATGCATCTCCGGGAAAGAAGAGTGCATGTCTGTTTCTATAGCATCTGATGCACACAATGCTTTACTTTGGGGGAGGGGGAGTACATGTCATTAACAGGTTGCAAGGGATACCCCTTGAAAAAGCACAGGCGAAATATGTGTTGGGAATGCACGGTCCCAAGTGATTGCCTTTTTGCATTTTCCAGTTAGGTATTATCATTTCATCATGTTCTCATTTATATTACATTCTACAGTGGGTACGGAAAGTATTCAGACCCCTTTACATTTTTCACTCTCTTTCATTGCAGCCATTTGGTAAGATCCAAAAAAAATCATTTTTTTGCTCATTAATGTACACTCTGCACCCCATCTTGAAAGAAAAACAGAAATGTAAATATTTTTGCAAATTTAGTCTCTCCAGAGATGCTCAACTGGGTTTGGGTGAGGGCTCTGGTTAGGCCAGTTAGGAATGGTCACAGAGTTGTTCTGAAGCCACTGTCTTGTTGGAAGATGAACCTTTGGCCGAGTCTGAGGTCCAGGGCATCTGGAAGAGGTTTTAATCCAGGATATCTCTGTACTTGGCCGCATTCACCTTTCTTTCAATTGCAACCAGTCGCCCTGTCCCTGCAGCTGAAAAACACCCCCATAACATGATGCTGCCACCACCATAATTTACTGTTGGGATTGTATTGGGCAGGTGATGAGTGGGGCCTGGTTTTCTCCACACACCGCTTAGAATTAACACCAAAAAGTTCAATCTTCGTCTCATCAGACCAGAGAAAATTATTTCTCATAGTCTGGGAGTCCTTCATGTGTTTTTTTGCAACTGTATGCGGGCTTTCATATGTCTTTCACTGAGGAGAGACTTCTGTAGGCATACTCTGCCATAAGGCCCTGACTGGTGGAGGCTGCAGTGATAGTTGACTTTGTGGAACTTTCTCCCATCTCCATGCTGCATCTCTGGAGCTCAGTCACAGTGATCTTGGGGTTCTTCTTTACCTCCCTCACCAAGGTTCTTCTCCCAGGATTGTTTAGTTTGGTTGGACGGCCAGGTCGAGGAAGAGTTGTGGTCGTCCCAAACTTCTTCCATTTAGGATTATGGAGGCAACTGTGCTCTTAGGAACATTGAATGCTTCAGAAATTCTTTTGTAACCTTGGCCAGATCTGTGTCTTGACACACTTCTGTTTCTGAGCTCCTTTGCCAGTTCCTTAGACTTCATGATTCTCATGTGCTATGACAAGGTGCCTCGTTCATCCTTAGAGACAAATATACGCAAGTACAAGCAAGATAGGAATGTCCAGCCACCATACCGCTCAGGAAGGAGACGGGTTCTGTGTCTCAGAGATCAACATGCATATCAACCCAAGAAGAAAATAAAAGACCTTGCGAAGATGCTGGTGGAAGTTGGTAAGATTGTGTCATTATCCACAGTAAAATGAGTACTGTATCAACATGGACTGAAAGGCCACTCTGCCAGGAAGAAGCCATTACTCCAAAAGAAATATATCAAAGCCAGCATAATGTTTGCAAATGCACACAGGAACAAAGACCTACATTTTTGACATTATTTGGTCTGAAAAAACTAAAAATGAACTGTTTGGCTATAATGATCATTGTTATGTTTGGAGGAAAAAGGGAAAAGCTTGGAAACCTAAGAACACCATCCCAACTGTGAAACATGTTGTTGCAGCATCATGTTGTGGGGTTGTTTTGATGCAGGATGGACTAGTGCACTTCAGAAAATAGATGGCATCATGAGGAAAGACGAGTATGTGGAAATACTGAAGCAACAACTCAAGACATCAGCCAGGAAGTTAAAGCTTGGTTGGAAATGGGTCTTCCAAATGGACAATGACGTGAAGCATACTGCCAAACTGGTTACAAAGTGGCTTAAGGATAACCAAGTCAATGTTTTGGAGTGGCCATCACAAAGCCATGATCTCAATCCTATTGAAAATTTATGGGCAAAGCTGAAAAGGCAGGTGTGAGTAAGGTGACCTACAAACATGGCTCAGTTACCCCAGTTCTGTCAGGAGGAATGGGCCAAAATTCCTAACAATTATTTTGAGAAGTTTGTAGGAGGATATCGAAAACATTTGACCCAAGTCATACAGTTTAAGGGCAATGCTACCAAATACTAATGAAACGTACGTAACCTTTTGACTTTGCAGAAAGTAATAAAATGCCTTAAAAAAATTCTCTCTCATTATTCTGGCATTTGGCAAATATAAATAATTTTGGTTCCTAATTGACCTAAAACGGGGGAGGTTTATTCTGATTTCATGTCAGATAATGAGAAAAATAGGCATATGTGTCTTTTCATATAGTGTATGGAATCTTCTGGTTTCAACTGTAGTAGGAGTCCATATGATAAGTTCAAATGCCAGGTTTTTCCAATTGGAAGAATTCAATGTGGAATCCTCAGCAGAAATCCAATGCAATACCTTAGATTTTTACTTTGCAGGGGCAGTTTTCGCCTCTCATTTGGATGTGTGTCAGCCTCATTTCAGTAAGGCTAATCGCCATCACACCTGCCCAAGCAGAATCAGTGAGGATCATATCCATTCTTTATTTCTCAACAACATGTATTTAAATCAGTTGCATAGTAAATACATGCCGTAGATCAGTGCGAGAGTCAGGTTGCACATGGATTTTAAGAGTCGAATTCCACATTAAAATCCATTGTGTGAACATACCTTGTTGCATAGCTAAACAGAATCCCTTGATTCACACTGCCTGTCTCTGCTGCCTGTGTGCAGATTTTACACTCTATCCTACCCTATTAGCTTTAATGCAGAGATTCCTAATTGCTGATATGAAATCTGAAAAATAACACATCACTTATTGGTACACTTCCAATACGGATTCTGCATAGAACTTCTGCTTCCACAAATTGCAGCAAAGTCTGCTGCATGTAAATGCAAAAACAGCAGCCAAAATCTAATACTATCACTTCAGATTTTTGTCAGAGGTTGCAACAATTTTTTTCTAATTTAGGCTATGTCTCGTGAACATAGCCTAAAGCTGTATCATCTAGGAACACACTGCAGTATGGACTAGGGGACATACGTTCTATGTCACTGACCTATCATTTGCTGCCGGTAGATATGCTATGTCTGCACTGCATCGGACAAAAACAGCCGAAATCTACGTTTTTTTCCAATGCAGGACCACAGTTCTTGCCACCTTTTGCGCAAAAATTGCGGTCGGTTCTCGTCTTTTTTTATGTCGCCCATACAATTCAATTGTATGGGAAGACACCGGAAAAACTAAAAGCGACGGTGTATTACACAACATGTTGTATAATATACCGGCGGCAGAAGACGATCATAAAAAAAATGACCTGTGGAGACGACCAGTCGTTTTTTCTATTGTCATCCATGGGGCTGCCTGAACGATTGTATCTTCGGCGCTTTTAAAATCCTAAAAGCCGAAAATACAAGCATATTGCTATGCAGTGTAGACATAGCCTAAGACTCAACAAATAAAGTGTGAAGAGACTTTGCCCTCTGTCTCTGCAAAGCAAGATTCCTAATCTAAAATACAGGCTGCATTAAGCCATGTTCACACATTGGAGTTTTCTAAATGGAAAAATCTGATGTGTAATCTGAAGCGGAAATCTGAGGTGAATTTACATCTGTACAGTGACAGTCTTTGCTTCAGATTTGGACACGGTTTTGCCTCATTTCAATTCCAGGTGTATATCTTCCATTGAAGACAATAGGGCAGTAAAAATCTGAATGCAATCCAGATTGACACAGATTGCATTTGGATGCCATGCAGTTTTTTCTGTGTGGAAAATATATAGTGTGAACATATCCTAAGGAGTTGGAAACCTACTTTAAATTTTCTCTTTGCTCATCTCTCATGTTGGATATTTTAGCTATACCTATTACTGTTCAGTTAATTGCAGAGTTGATTTATCATTTCTTGTGATTTTTGTAGCGGTGAGTTTCTGTGGATGGGATTACTCTATACTCAGAGAGGTTTAGAAGCGAGCAGCTTTTCTAGGAATAGCTTTTAGTCAGTCTTATTTTATTTACAGCTTTCTGTTGACTTCTGTTCATTACCACTAATTATACAAGTAGAACATTTCTGTGGGTGGATTTCTCCCCCAGAATGATATTCGTGGCTGAACTGTACATTGGCCTTCTGCTCCAGGGACTGCAGACTGTGGCTTTGGATTAGAACATAATGTTGGACTGATCACAGAGAATAACCATATGAGCCTCGACCATGGAGTCTCACTGGGAGATTTCTTCATCTAACAAACATTGCACTGTGTGGGAGTCGGAGCTACTCTGTGGGAGCTACAAGAGATAGCTATTTCTCTATGACTGGATCTAGCGCATGTGAACCGAGTGCTCTTAAAGTGCCCTGCGCAAGTATAAAGGTGTATTACACTACAGCATATTCAGTCCTATCACTTTTTAATATACATTGGAGGATATTTGCTAAGACTGAAAACCTTCCCGTTAAATGTTTGACCTAACAGTTGGGACCTGCTGCTTTGCCCAGTGTCTCCAACACATAAGATATAGATTGCAAGTTTGTTCTAGATATATTGATAAATCTGAGCAAAATGAGCAAGGAGTTGGCTTATGGGCATGCCCCACGACACGGGTTTTCAGCCGGGTTTTCAGACGGTTTGCGGTTTTGCAGACCGTCTGAAAAACTGGCCGAAAATGAGCACAATGGGGTTCTATGGAAGACCCGTGCAGCAGTCCCCACTGCACGGGTTTTCTGCCCGTGATCCGCCCGCAAATCTTTGTACCTGCACATTCTTCCGTCCGGTTTTCGGACGGAATCTGTGAAAGTCAATGTGAAGTGGGAAGGCTTTTCTTTGCGCAAAACAGGACAAATACCGGTCGGATAAACTGACCGGTATTTGTCCCTTGCCGTGTGAACGCACCCTATCCTAGCCTCTGGTGTGAGTTTTTTTTTTTTTTTTTAAATTATTATTTTTATTGAAGTCGTTTAACAAGATATAAATGTAAGTTGTAGCAATACAATCGAGGTCACACAGTGTCCAACTATGGCAGAAAAACATAGTACTTGTATAGCTGATGAACCAGTGCAAAAGGAATGACTATTAATATCATTTAACTCGAGAATGTAGAGCAGTGACAAAACAGGCGACTTCCTTTTTCTCGAAAAGAACAACTGTAAACGGAATATATGAAGGGTGCTTCAGTTTTTTCCTTTTTCGTCGTAAGAACAATCTACCTTTAAATGTAAAGTTAACATAAAGATAAGTTTAACAACCTAATCTAAAATTAAGCCATAAAGAACCTAAGCTAAACCACAATACATCTAACTCCACCAGATATTACATAAACAAAGCTGAGTCATATCAGGGGGTCTGTTATGGTCTCTTTTGGGCCATAATTTGTCCACTCCCTAGAAGAATGTCAATACTACTATCGCTCTTCATCCGTTCCCCGCCATCTCATATATTCCCAATGTCCCTGTAAGCTCCTTCTCGTAGTACCACAAAGTATGTCTGAATGGGGTAACTAACTCTCTTACATCTGCGTGTGATAAAAAGTTTTCAATAAAGGGATGCCATTTGACAAAAAATTTATCTGCTTTGGTCTCCTTGGCCAGTTCCACATCTAATTTTTCCATATTTAAATAATAGCGTATTTGGGTCCAGACTGTTTGAGGGCTTGGTACGTTCGTCTGGAGCCAGTTGTTTAGCAAACTTCTCTTCGCCGCAAGTAGGAAAATATGAAGTAAACTCCGATGTTTAGTTACTCCAGTTAGATCATGGAACAGCAAAAGATTTGGCGAGAGGGGAAGATCTATGCCCATTTTTTCTTTTATTATGGCTAAGAATGTTTTTCCAAAAACTCTGTGTCTATGACAGTCCCAACATCCCATGTCCATGTCTGCCTTGTGTAGATTACACTTTGGGCACTCCAATTTTTTTGTCTGGAGCCATTTTGCTGGGAGGAATATTAAAACCGTAAATACAACCGGTTTGTATAAGGCAAAAACTGTGTCTCGCGCCTTTTTTTCATTTATTATTGCCTTAAAAAATTCCATTCCATCCTATTAGTATACTGTTCGAAATTTCCATATTTGGAAATTCTCTATGCCAACGTGAAAAAAGTTTGTCCTCCCAATCCTCTATAAATGGGTTTCTTAATGTGGCGTAAATAGAAGAGAGAGAATGCCTAGTGGAACTAGGGCCAACCAAGTCATCAAAAAGATTTGGGCTAAACTCCCTTGTTATATTCGCTACTCTGAGACGAAGAAAACTAAGAATTTGGTTATAAGAGAGAAAATGGGATCTAGGTAAGTCTTTGAGCTCTTGTAGTTTTGAGAAAGGAAAATATTTACGTGTGGTGTGATCGTATATATCTTGCACCGTATGGATACTTTTCTGTCTCCAGATAGCTACGTGACGGTAGTCTGGGTTCTGTTCGATTTCAGGCAAGCCAGTTATGGGCATATATTTGCTCAGAATTGCCAGTAGCTTGAACATTTTACGACAAGCTTTCCATGCGACTATGGTGTCTCTTAGTACTACGGATGTTTTAATTATTTAGGAATATGGGAGGTTTTTGTATGTAAGGGTTGCTTTTTAAATCCCAGGGTTTGTGCATATGTAGATTCAAAAATCAAAGTTTGAGTGTGGGAGGTGTGTTTTATCCAATCCACGCAGTGCCGCATCAAACACGCTAGATTATACTTTGTAACATCTGGGAAGTTGATCCCTCCTCTTGATTTTAGAAGCATCAATTTGGTTAGAGCAATTCTAGGTTTCTTATTAGCCCAGATGAACTTTGTAAACTTGGCCTGTATAATATGAATATCCTTGTGTTTCAAAAGCATGGGGATTGTTTGAAGTGGGTAGAGGAGCTTAGGGAAGCTCATCATCCGTGCCAGGTGACATCGAGCTAGGAGGGAGAGAGGAAGTTTTGACCATTTGTTAAGCTCTTTAGTAATTTTTTGTATCAGGGGGGGATAATTAAGATGGTACAGAGATTCGGGAGTCTTTCCAATTACGACCCCTAGGTACTTGATGGAAGACTGTACTATTTTGACTGGAGGGTTCAACTGATCAAGAGACAGTGACAGGGGTTTTGGGGAAATACCAAGGATTTCTGATTTAGTGATGTTAATCTTGAAGCCCGAATGCAGTCTAAAAATTTTGTAGTTGATTGAGAGGGAGGAAGGTCTCTTTTTTTGAATTTTCCTTTGAAAAATTGACATCATCTGCAAACATTACTAGATTAAGTTCGTGGTGTCGAACTTTGATGCCTTCAAAAATCTTCGCACAGGAGAGATAGCGAGCCAGAGGCTCTACTGCTAAGTCAAAGAGGAGGGAGGACAGAGGGCACCCCTGCCTGGTTTCTCGCTTCAAGGGAAAAGTTCTAGATAAAAATCCCTGGATGCTAATTCTTGCTTCTGGGTTACTATATAAGGAGTCTAAAAAAATCCGGAAGGGACCTAATAGGCCTACTTTATCGAATACCAAGTTGAGCCAGCCCCAATCCACGCTGTCAAAAGCCTTTTCTGTGTCTATGGCTAACAACGCTGGCGATTTGTGGCTATCTGGATGTTTCTTAATTTCATCTAATACTAAAAGAACTTTTCTTATATTGGCGACTGCTGAGCGTCCCTGAATGAAACCAACCTGATGCTTTTCCAATCAGCCTAGGGAGAACGAGGCTAGCCTATACCAATATCTTCCCCAAGAGCTTGAGGTCCACATTCAGTAGTGAAATCGGACGATAGGAGGCTGGTGACGTGGGGTCCCTTCCAGTTTTAGGTATCACAGTGATGTGAGCTGTGTTCATTAAAGGAAGGAATAGGATCCCCTTGCAGATATGCATTGAACAGGTTGAGAAGTGTGGGGGTGATTTGTGATGTTAGCACTTTAAAAAATTCTCCAGTAAAACCATCGGGACCCGGTGATTTATTTTTTTTTAATTTTGCAATAGCTGCTTCCAATTCAATGGCTGTAATGGGTTGGCTCAACATTGATAGTTCATCTGCAGAAAGAGTTGGCATATTTATGTTTCTCAACCAATCTGCAGAGGCTTTATCATCCAAATGTTCATCTGAATATAACTGGGAGTAATAGGCCCTTAAGATTTCCGTTTTTCCCTCTCCTGTGTTATGAAGTGTGCCATTTGAGTCTCGAAGAGAGGGCAGAGGAGCTCTAAGACGTGGGCCTTTCACAAATCTCGCCAATAATCTGCCTGGTTTATTTCCAAAACGGAAAACTTTGGCTTCAAGCTGAGTGCGCTGCAGGCGTTCTCTGCGCTCAATCCAAGAATCGTATTCTTGTTTAGCCCCCTTCCATTATTTTTGTTAGTAGTGGACGGGTCTGAGACAAATTTATTATATGTTTCTCTCAGTTACCCATTAAGTAATGGTTTTATGCGGTCTTGCGGGGTGTTTTTTTTAGTCTGGACATATGGGCTATCAACCTACCCCGTAGCACCGCTTTTGCCGTGTCCCAAAAAAGCTGTGGGGAGTTTTCATGGATCGAGTTATCGGATTGGAACTCGAGCCACCAGCTCTGTATTGTTTTTTGGAATTCCTCATCTTGAGTTAGATAAGATGGAAACCTCCAGATGTAATCGGAGCCACGCGGGAAATGATCAAAAAGGGTAAGTATGGCTGGGGCATGATCTGAAATAACCATATCTCCTAATTTCGCCTCTTTCACCCTGCGAAGGGGGAGATCCGACACAAATATGTAGTCGATTCTCGACCAGCTATTTTGGGAATGGGAAAAATGGGAAAATTCCCTTTCGTCTGGGTTTAAGATTCTCCATGGATCTTTAAGATTTAAGTTCTCCACAAAACTCGCTAGATATGTCTGCCCTTGAGGAGGTTCAGACTTCGTACCAGAATTTCGTTTCCTATCTTCTAAGGGGGAAATTACTGAATTAAAGTCTCCTCCTAAAATTTTACAGGAGGAAGGGTCCTGACTGATTTTTAACTCCAGCTGTTGAAAGAAAGAAGTACCTCCTGAGTTAGGTCCATATATGTTGTATAAGGAAAAGTTTTCATCATCTACAATAGCTTTGATTACTACCCATCTCCCTGTTGTATCCTGTTCGTGATGTGTTACCTGTCCCCTAAAATTCTTGTGAATTAAAGTAATGACTCCCGCTTTACCCCCTATCGCCGGAGATCCCAAATACCCTTGCCCGGCCTTTGACATCTCATTCTGTGGAAATCCTCCTCTCGCAGATGAGTTTCCTGCAAGAAGACGATGTCCACCCCTAGTCGTTTTAAATGACGTATAACCATTCTCCTTTTTTCCGGAGAGCGGAGGCCCTTCACATTCCATGATATAACTCTCATGGTGGGAACATATTCAAGGGGCGAACCACTGACAGCTGGTGGAGAAATAACAAAAACAAGAACAGAAACTGGAAAGTTTCACAAATGGCTCTGATGGAGGACCGACATGGTCGTTTACCTTCGTGCAGGATGAGCCAACTGCACTCCAAGGGAAGAACCTTAAAACAACAATCCCTTTGGAGCTTTTGCGAGGTGACCTCACTTTTTTCCACCATAGTGCAGAAATGCCACATTAGCATCAACAATTTGAATCAATCAGGTAATGCAACAAACTCCGGTGAGGAGCGAGTACTATAGCATAGAATTTGTAAGCCATACTTTAGAGTATCGCCTCATGCCTAGTTGGCAGCTGAGGACGCGAGAGTCATTTGTCCACTCGAGGGGTCTGACGCCTCCGTTGTTCTCTTGGTAGGTCATAGTTCGGGGATCTAGCAGGGGCAGTTAGATCATTTTCTCTTCCCCTCGCCCCAGGTGAAGTGTCTGTCGAAAGTGGGGGATTCCCCGATAGTCTGGGGGAAGGTGACCTTGAGCAGGGTCTTGAGGTGTCCCTGAGGAATTTTTGCGCATCCAATGGGGAATAAAAGGTAGAGGTGTTACCATTTTTATGGAACACTCTTAAAATGGCCGGATAGAGAAGGGCAAAGCATATTTGCTTGTGAAAAAGCTCAGAACAGATAGGTGAAAAAGCCCTGCGCTTCCGTACCACCTCAACAGAGAAATCTTCAAAAATCATCACTTTTCTATCTCTGAAGATTAGGTCTGACCGTAGCCTCTTAAATGCCCGAAGGAGCTTAACCTTGTCTGTAAAGTCCAAGTACTTTACGATGACTTGACGGGGTCTGTTTCTTAGGGCTGAGGGTAAAGAGGCATCTGTAGAAGATTGTGAGTCACCTCTTAAATCAGGGCCGAGACGATGGGCTCTCTCCACCTTACATACAATGTCCAGGCCCAGAGCTTCAGGGAGTTCTTTCTCGCATAACAGAAGTAGATCCCTCGCAGGTACAGCTTCAGAGATACCTAAGATGCGAAGATTATTACGCCTGGATCTATTTTCTAGATCCTCGATTTTGTCGTTCAGGCGTTTATTCTCTTGCAATACCGACTGTAGTTTAAATGTAGTTTTAGCGGTTTCTTCCTGTAATTCCCGGATCTGCGTGTCATGTGTGTCTAATCGCTCTGTATGATCTCTAATGTCTGCCTGGACTTGAGAGAACATTTGTGCCACTGTAGCCGCCAGAGAAGATTGTATTTCAGGAGAAATTTGACGTGCGACTTCTGTGGCTAGTGTTTTGAAATTTGCAGGGGTGAGTCCCTGGAGTGTCTGCGGACTGGATGAAGACCTAGTTAGTTGATCAAAGTCCCTCTCAGGGGTTGGGGAAAGTCCCCCTTCTTCCAGCGGAATTGTGTCGTCCATATTGTCTGCGGTGTTAGCGCCTTGGGACGATACACAGGAGGTGCTCATGCTACTGCCTTGTTGTTTTGCCGCGGAGTTTTTATTTCGGCCCATTTTATACAAGAATTTTTCCATATAAGGCATGTGAGCCTAGACAGTCCATGCCAGAGGTTATGCTTTGCCTTCCAAGCTTTGAATGGATACTCTTTTGCCTCTTCTAAGTTGCAGGATGAGAGAGAGAGAGGGTGGCAGGGAGCCATGCCCCGAAAAAGTATGAATTGGTCGTCATCACGGGGGTTGTGAGCATGCGGTTTCACTAATTAAACGCACTTGGGGCTTATGTCAGGAAACCCAAAATTCCTTTTCTGTTTGCAGGGGGTGCTCCCGCCCT